>LQRL01003564.1:0-13611 GCA_001703475.1 Hydroides elegans
AGGGGCGGGGATTGACAAATATATCTTCCCGAATAAATGATCACACGTTAAAAATAACAAAATAAGTATTATAAAACAAACACGATCAAACATGATTAAAGCAATCCATATTTAGAAAAAAATATTAGAAAATATATTTCCTAAATCTTTGATATATAAATATTATTCTATTAAAAATTAATTTTAAGAGTTCCATTTTGAATTGGCACCATAATCTCGTAATAAACAGACTGAATATAAGTTAAAGTATTTGAAAATTAAAATATTTGAAAGACGTGTTATGATTTTCAATAAAAAGTTATATAAGAACAAAATCTTATATATTTAATTTTGAACGTTTTTTAAAAGTGTGTATATTTTAAGTGCCAGTCATTTGAAGTGGTTACAAATAATATGGAGCCATGCATACAGTCCTGCGGCTCTGAGCGATTTCATGAAGAAATACGTAATGACAATTATAAAATAATCAAAAAAGGGGAAAAGCGATTTGCAATTAAGTATCATAGCACAAAGGACCAACGAAATGTATTTCTGAAAGAAAACTGCTAGAATCATATCAAGCTATGAATTAGCGATCAATTGATAAATATATGTGCGTGAATTGATAACTAGTACAGATAATGTGCATTGACAATATGTTTATAGGCCATATAAGTTTCAAAATAATTTCAAATAGTAAATACACAATATTAACAACGCTAATTATTTCATTTATGTTAGATAATATATTTGATAATGAATTAGATGCTGATAATGTATAACATAAATAATCAAACATCTTTCAAACATATAAAATAAACCATTAGACAAACAATTTAAGGTAAAATTAGCGAAAAAATCGGAAAGGAATTATGTAAGTTACCCTTAAGTGAATAGTGCTAAAAATGTATCAATATTGGATATAGATAATAAGAGATTGCTACTTCTAATCCGATAAAAGAAAGGCGGCATGGCGAATACGTTCAAGTTCGCGAATAATTCAGAAAAATGAGAAAGAGCAGACTGGTTTTCATTTAAAAGTTGGATTTGTAAGGTAAATTCATCCAAATTATTTTGATATTTAATTTTAATGATTAAGTAAGTGTTTTTTTTAATAGAAAACATTAAAAAGCAATTAATTATTTGGTGACAAGACGTAATCATTTGAAAAACAGTTTCATCATATTGACGTTTTTTTTTGGTTTTGGTTTTTTTTATAAAAGTGAGTGATGATGAGACGTCATTATGCTACATGAACGCTGCACACACAAGACGTTGCTCAAAAACACTGATTTAACGTTTTAGTACGACACTGTTCATTAGGTTTATCTATTTTATAAACATAATAAATGACTAATATTTTCTTATATACTTCGTGAAATGCTAACATTCATGTCAGAAATACATTGTTAGTATTATATCAAGCAACGATAACACCCGATGATACCATCAAATCCAACAAAATCAAACTTTGGATAATATATTTGCAATCATGCATTGGTTTTTTAAATTGTAGAACCAAACTTGATCAGCATAATCGATTTAAATGTATATTGATTCTTTATATGATTTCATTTGTTATAAAGAGCATATCAGAACGAAAATCACGGTCGCTTCTTGTCTTTTCATGTGTTGCCAACGCCTACAGACGCATTGGTTTAAAAAGAATTTTAACTATTTTTTTCATGATTAACAGGGGATTGAAATTATCAATTTTTACCACTGACGAGAGTTTAGTTGATTACAATGCGTGATAATCACCTCACCTCTCTTGGTACATTTTGATAATTTTATTCTTTTTATATCGACGAAGAAGTATGACGACTGGTCTTTTCGAAGTAATTACTGAAATTAAAACCCTTCTACAAACAAGAGAAGTGTACATTAAAGGCTCTTGATCAGTGTGTTCACTGATCACCTCATATATAATTCAATTTGATTTCATAAAACAAAACTTATGACAAAAATAACCCCTAAAAAGATATTTTTATTATGGTGATATAAAATTAATTATAACTTAAATGTATATTTGGTACATTGGATATAGGCATGTTTATTGCACGGATTGAATTCATCTAAGAGAAACAAAACTCATTACGTAATGCAAAGTATATTGTAGATTTGGTGCATATTTCAATGTATTTTTTTTAGCATTTGTTTTTGCTTACTCAAAAAAAAACAATTGTATTTATCGTTATATATCTATTACAAGAAGAGCCTTTAAATTCATAGAAAGGAATGTGATATGAGTTTTCTAAATATATTCTAATAATATTTTTGTAGTTAAATAAAAGCCATCCTTTATTTATTAAAGATTTAGTTTACTATTTGATTAACATATATTTCAATACAGTTCCTCATTAGAAATAACCAATAATGTTTCATATATTCTCTCTCTCTGATTTGTACTCAAACCATGTACTTTTATTCACATTATTTGAGTTATATTCTTAAGAATAATATAGTCCATCAATACGAGTTTCCGTATAAGATAGTATTTATTTTAAGGCTTCCATAATTAACTTTATGACGTTCATAACTTTTCTAACTCTGAACCCCGACTAGCACATATAGTAATAGTTAAACTCCGATCACATAACTCAAGTTTATTAGAGATCAGCATTGTTAAAAACCATTCTATGGCCATATCATTGAACAGCGCCA
Source organism: Hydroides elegans (assembly GCA_001703475.1). Lineage (NCBI taxonomy): Eukaryota > Metazoa > Annelida > Polychaeta > Sabellida > Serpulidae > Hydroides > Hydroides elegans. The sequence goes on from LQRL01003564.1 coordinate 2,644, forward strand.
ACCTGGATCAGAGCGCATTATTTGATCAATATAGACAATGTGAATTAAAAAACTCATAGTTTTAGTAGAAATGGACAAGATACCAAAACTACATGTTATGACAAACAATGTAGAATAATATTATGTAAAATATACGTCAAAAACTTTGTTTAAGACATCTAATATATTTGTAAAAGAATGCATTTATAATTCAATGGTTGATCTCTTGCATTTTTTTATTCATTTGAGTAATAAGATTTTTTTATATGTTATGAATGTAAGAAATAAAATTTAGGCATAAAGATATATGAGAATGAATACTGTTTTGAAATATAAACTACAAATAATATGTTGTGCAATCTAATATAAGCCTTTAAAGATTAAGATAAAGGCATAACTTATAACATTAATTAATTGCAATTATTCATAGCACAAAAGTAAATCATTGGATAACAAATACATTTGAAGTATGCATTCAACCTTGTTACCTGATCCTATTATGTAACCCTCATGTATATCAATATATGAGACATAAGTATTCATTTGTATTATAAATAAGAGTTTTATATATGTATTATAAATTTAACACATTATTTCAAAATAAAATTCAGTCCAAACGTGCAATAGGCATGACCAAATTTTAGCATATGTTCACATTGACTCATCAATTTCTGGCAATGTCAGCATTCACTGAGTGATCCAGTGTCCTTTGGCAGGAACACAAACTTTTCAGGCAATGTTGACATACGCTTATTACGTTAACATATGAACATATATTTTTCAAATACAAAACATACATTTCAAAACAAAACATACATCAGCAACAACATAAACAAAAACTATTAATGTGTATACGTTTTAATTATTCTATCTTGATTATTACTGATTGCCATTCTATGACTTTTTATAGCAAGAATGCTTTAAATTTTGGTTTAACCTTTCGTAAGTACTTTTTTTAGATTTTGTAACTTTATAAAATGTTATTCTGGCAAAAAAAGACTATATAATATAACACCAGTACAGAAATAATTCCTTTGTTGGATGTGTCATTAATGACTTGGTCTTTTCACAAATGATAAGTTGTGATTGATGTAATTATGCTAATAGAAAAGACCGTGTACTCAACAGGGACATTTCTGTTGGCTTATGTATAATCATCTCAATCATTTATTTAAAGGGCAAAGAATATATTATTTTCTTGCTTATCTATGAGTAATTCAATTTTCATAAAATAGCTTTTTGAGAAATATTTAAAATTGGTCCAATGTATTTTTTTTTTGCGTTAAGACTATTCAACGTTATGTTGCAGTATGTATTGCAAAGCAAATAGTTGAAATGAAGTGTAGTCTAATTATTAAATAAATGACATTCAGCCTAATGTAAGAAGATTGTAAAGTTCCTCAATATAGTCCTCAATATATAACGTTACGTTGCGGTATGTATGCAAGGCAAATAGTTAAAATGAAGTCAAATTATTTAATAAATGACATTCAGTCTAATTTAAGTAGAATGTAAAGTTCCTCAATATAATCGTTTACTGGTCTATTGTCGGAACGATATTGATATTAATATTTTATATAAAGGATGATTACAAGAATTTATTTTTACAAATATGTTTGAAGCACTTGTTTAGAATAAATTATTTACATGAATATGTTTGTTATATATGTTTGATACATAATAGCCATAAAAGCTTATCATTTAGACCTCCAAGAGCGGTTGTATAACAGTAGGTTACGCAACAAACGTTGATAAAAACCTTATTAAGATAAAATAATATATAAAGATTTTTTTAAAATAAATCTATGTTAAATATAGGTGATAGTGATATCCATATTAATACATGCGCTTCCTTTAAGCACACTCTATAATCTTCATGCAGTGTAACATGCCCACTTTGAAGTATATATTTCCTGTGTTACCAAAAAAGGTTTAATTTAGTAGTAGGGGTATCTACTAAAAATGAAGTTTTGCATTTGGATGTTGTTTTTTACCATGACACATCACTATCTACATTATCTACCATTTTGTCATACGATATAGCTCTGTATTGTAGTTCTGTTATAATAAGTGGTGACTTTATGTCCAATATATATTGTGCACAAAACATTGAATACATAGGAATTCGCTCCTTGTGATATAAAATAAACATGATTCAAAATGTATCTTCACAATATTTATCTGACGCATTACGCACCTAATAGACAATACACTGACATTCATTTTTTCAACAGATCATATACTGAAAACTGAAAGTAAATAGAATGGATGTCGTATAACAACTCATCATGAAGCCATATATATAACGCAGCAAATAATCAAACCGTTGCTTTTGAGTTCCAAATCATGAACGCTTTTTATACGAAGTCTTCCAGAGTTAGTATATTTAAACTGGACAAACATTCAAACCTATATACATTAACTAATCTTTATGACGATACATTGCATGCTATCCATAGCCCATCAATAGGAAATCGAACGCCCTGAACAATTACATCTGTAAATTTCGTCAACATGACGCTGCATTGATTTTATGAGTCGGATAGAAAAAAGTAGAAAATTAAAATAAATTATCCAAGATCAACTTTTGCATTTATATATTATGTATGGATGTTAGAACGTCCTCAAGCATTAAGTGTCTTATGTCCTTTTGGTACAACCAACAACCAGACCGTTATCTTACGACTTCAGAAACCAGAATTAAATCATAATATGTTTTGTGTGGAAGAATATGCTAGCGAATTGTTCGAGAATAGTCTGATGCAGTAGAGCTAGGTTGGCTATTGCAACGAGTTTCAGAGATATATAGCATACTCTCCTAACCTAGGACCACTTCATGTAATGCTAGTTGATCTACTAATCTACGTCATTATTTCCTAAATTGCCTCACAAACTCTGATTGTCACATCTGTAAAGATATATATGTTAAACTAGGACTGAATTGAGATACTTTTATTATATGTATTTATAGGGTCCGCTTATTTCAAGATAGAAATAGGCATATAATCAAGCATTTATATCAAACATTCTCAAATGGACCATTTTAAATAACTACCAGTATTCATTGGATCAAATTTTTACAGTTCTTTGAACTGTTGTAATGACAATGACTTTCTTTTGATCGGTATATTGACTTAAGTTCTTTTCGAAAATCACGTTTATGTTCGATATGAATCATCAAGAAAATCTCAAATAATGTTAGTAGCATTTAAGAACGTAGCAAGTCACATATCAACTATGAATGAGGACCCCCATGGACTGTCTTTTGCATATCACCTACTGCAAATAACCTTTCCTCTCGATTACTTACTGACACTGCATGGATAAACAAGGGGGTGTTTTCAGTTTTCAGGTCAGGTCACAACCCCTACGCCATACCCATAAAATAGTTGCAACTTTCACGTCTACCAACATGGAGTTATCAGTTTTTATATCAATATCTAATGCGACATTTATGCCTTATTTATCACTTCAATCTATTATATGCAATCTACATTGACTTTACGAAAGCATTTGATACCGTCAGTTGAGTGTACATACAGCTACTCATATCAATAGATATTCCTGATTCAGTCAGTTGCAAGCCCCTACCCCTCAGATGCTTACTCAACCCATTATATAGAAACTAAGCCGAGAATATCTTTCAGAAATCCAGCGGGGATCTCTCAAAGTCCATGGAACAACCAACATTGCAACGCAGCAGTTCTGGACTGTGTCAACTGAAATACGTCTATCATCACGTCAATCTACTCAATGCAAATGGTGTTGACTTTACGAATGCATTTGATACATTTAGATGGGTGTACATACAGCTAGTCGGGGCAAAAGTACAGTTGTCCTTTTACAGGTTCATAATATGTCTCCGGTGTCATCAAACATTTTAACATGGTGACACGTTCCCACATCGCTTTCAGACCAAACACGGATGTGTCCTTGCAGTGCCATATGACTTTGAATCATGTTATCTGTAATGCTCTCTAAGGTTTTCAGATATGTCCGAACACCCAAATACAATATACGTAGAATGTTTCTTTCTTCACTCAAGGCAAGTCATATTCGACATTAATTATCAAAGTCTTTATGTTTGTTTAACGCTGTCCAAGAGAGCAATATATGCAACTATGTGTCGATACATTTTCAACCGTCCTCACAACCGCGTGCTCTGCTTTCCATCAGGACAACAATTTAGACAAGGCAATAGATCAAGCATTCATATCTTATGTAAGATACAACACAACGGCATACATGTTCGTAATATCAATAAACATAATCACTATCAAGTACGTCACCCACGTAATGACGTAAGTGCTACTTACATTAATACTGTAAACAAAGGAACGGTTTCAAACTGATAAGCGATTTTTCTCAACAGCCGAGTTTTAAGTAAAAGTATGGTCAGAGCTTAAAATGCCGTTAAACAAAGGAACGGTATCAAACTGATAAGCGATTTTCTCAACAGCCGAGTAAAAGTATGGTCAGAGCTTTAAATGCCGTTCTTATTCTTATAATATAAAACACAATCGTTGAAACGAATAATTTGGTATAGTTTTATCATAAATTAAAATGGTACTGTGAGAAATATATAATTGACTAGGGATCAGACATAACCCACTGTGTTGAGGTCTGTTGAATTAAAATATCTAATTGAAAGGGGTTCAATAGAATGGAAAATTTACTAATTCTAACGATATATTATATAAATGGTTTAACAGGACAAAGCCCGATATTTAGACTAAATATCGTTAGACTACCAGTAAAAAAGGTTTCTTCAAAAGTCAGTCCCGAGAAATGGTAACGTGGAAACCAGTACAGGAAAAGGTAAGCTCAAATTCGACCGCCGAGATGATACCCAGACGAGAAAACGCAAATTGCATATCCGGTAGAATTTCTATTTAAAAGCCCTTTGAAAAAAGGACTTTTCCTTTTCAAATGTTTACATTGTAGTAATGCGGCCAACTTTATTTTGAAAAACCAACATCATACCAAGAGGGTGAATAATTTCCATAAAGCATGAACGGAAATGGCAAGACAAAATCTGATGTATCACTATTCAAATGCAAAAATCCCAAACATCGTCATCCTTTTCGTTTCATTTAGGAGTGTTTTGAGTAATTATAGAAGCAGATCTACATAAGTGCATAGGACACTTATATGCTATACATTACTGGAAGGTTATGGTGCATTGTATAAAGAAATGATAGTGAATGGCTAAGATGCATATATTAAGTGTATTAAACAGTAGAAACGCCAGATCTTCTTTCTCCATGGATAGGAATTTAAATTGTTCTATATTTTTTATTCAAATATTTGTTAAAATCTTTTATGCGATTTTTATTATTTATGCAGGTTAAAGATTATCCTATTGAAATATATTTTACAGATTTACACAGCTATATCTGTTATTGGGATGGTTTGAAAAAAGATTGTTCTAAATCCGCCCAGCGATAAAGACTCAAGGTTTACTGTGATATCAGTCAACTTGAAATCATTTTGTAAGGAATATTGTATTTGTCAATTGTATATGGAAAATAAACTAGAGTGTCAGAAAATGTGCATCTTCATGGACTTACAGTTAATCGATACATCCTGGTGAGTGTTAAAGAAAATTAACCATAGAAAGGACTAATAAAACTCTACTCAAACAAGTAAAATGTATCAACTAACTTATAGATAAGTTCTTGTAAAAGTAGTTCAAAGTAATTGGTGAATCGGCATAAAACGACACTTTTAATTACTTTTGTTTGTTACATGTTAAATAAACGTCCCAAAATGCAATTGCTCCTTTATATGTACCTACTATATTAAAGCTGAAGTTTGCGTTTTAATATATATAAATTCAATACATTATATTCAACGTAATTGCCTTTTTTCGACATCGATATGAAACCTTTCATATCTTGTTCCAAAGAAATAATACGTATTTATCGTGCAATGTATTAGAGGAAAGGAAAATAACGGATCGATCTACATAAAACCCTGATGAATATCGATGTCCAACCTTGATATGGTTATATTTGCTTTATATGCTCCTTGCCACAAAGCTTATGTTTTAGACAATAGTTCCAACGACATGAAACCCTGAAAATAGATAGTATCTATAATAAAAAAAGATCCATGATTCAGAAACTAAAAAGAACATTATAAAGTGCAATATTTGATTTGTTTGCTCGACATGAAACTCTGATGGGACATATTTTAATCTTACTTTTAGTGTATGTTTATGCAACAAACTATAATTTCTTGTTCTATCGTAGAAAATTACGAGGAAAAATAACAATTTAAATGCATCGATATTTATCATAATAATGTCGATTCTTGCAGGGGAGTTAGCAATGATATTATCTAAATGCATACATAAATGGTAAAAAATAGATGTCGTCGTATAAAATTGATATTTCTTACTTTTGCAAAATAGGTCCAATATCTTCAATTTTCAATCCATTGACATACAATGTTAACGAGGCACAACTTCAGATATTGTTTATTATGTGTGTAAAATATTAGAGATCTATCGTAATGCCTGTATACAAAAGTCGTGTGCACAAAGTGTCATATATCAAGCGGGAGTGAAAGACGGGTAGACAGACGGAGAAAGAGGTGTACAGACGGATGGACTCAAAATCCCCTCGTTTCACGAGGAATTAATATAATAAATTTATAAAACTAATTTCAAAATATTACATGTTCTTTACTTAATTTATTTAGACAACATTTTTAGACAACATGGGGACGAAGCACTAGGAGCCAAAGTGTATTTTATACAAAAAAAACCTTAAGGATTGTTCCTAAAGGTGTGTGCTAAACTATACAACCAACCTTCCAATCTAGCTTCAAACCACTTAAGATCGTCGGATCGACAATTCTAATAAATAGGTTGGTTTGAAGGCCCGTCCAACTTAGCTTCAAAGCACCTTCAAACCGACTTTAAACCACCTTCTAAATAAATGCGCATATATAAGATCGTGTTAACGCTAGTTGACATCTAGTTTGAAGCAAGTTTGAAGTAGATTTGAAGGTGATATACTATAAAATAAATTGTTTTGTCACCATTACCTTATGGGTGGGTTCAAACTAAGCTTTAAACCAAGCTTCAAACCGCGTCATGGCGACAAAAAATATTATATAAAACCACCTTCAATCCTTTTTATCTTTAAACTTGCTTGAACCAGTTTTAAACTGATGTAAAGAAGACGTTTACTGGTGTTACCGATATAATAATACTTCATGTTTGGTTTGATGATAAGTTTGATGTTGGTTTGAAGTCAAGCTTGAAGGTCCTTCAAACCAACCTTAATTTTAGTTATCGTCAAGGCGGCTACCTTAAGGAGTTTCAAGCTAGGATTGAAGGGTAGTTTTATCAATTTGAACGCACCCTTAATGGTTTAAAGTTAGGTTGGAAGGTTGGTTTGGTCAATTTGAACGCATACTAAAAGTTGTTCACCAGCAAAATCCCGGTGGCTTGGAAAGTTTTGGAAGTTGATAATTTCTTCAATTTTGTAGCAAGTAATGTGAACTGGGGTTTAGAAGTTTAATTAGAATTAGAAATATAATTGTTTGTTATTGTCTAATAAAGTATCATTTGTTTTATGTGATAGTTAATTTTAGATTTATTCAACATTTGATTTGTTTTTCAATGGTATTGCTGTTCTGCTACAGGCTGGCTATAAAAGGATGAAAAGCTCAACTGGCTTGGAAAAGTCACCTTCAAGCATAATTTCAGTGTAAGAGGAGCACCTCACGAGCTGTTCCTCAAAAAAAGGTGTTCTCCATCAAATTTCAGCTGGCTTGGAGATTTTGAGAAAAAATAATTTCTAGCTTTAAGGTTTGAGTAGTTTAAGTAACACTTTTTTTTAATTTTTCTTATTTTTCGTAATATGAAGTGAGAAAAATTATTTCAAACTTGATTAAAATTACATGTAAATGGACAATAAACTGCTTTTTGCATTATATGATAGGTAATGTAGCAATACTTGACATTTCCATTTTTGCAAAATGTGTTCCTCTTCTGTTCCAAGCTGTTAGAAAAGGAGAAATCGCTCAGCTTGTTTGGAAAAATGAAAACCTTTTTTGTGAAAATCTTATGCTAAAAAATGTTAATTTGTTGCTGTCCGTATTTAAAAAGTTGTTTCAAGCCGATTTTAGCACTTTTTTTTTGAAAAAAAAAAAGGGTCGTGGGGTGCCCTTCGTGTTAAAATGGATCGTTGTGTTTTGTGTATTTGTAAAGCTGTTTTCGTGTGATTTCACCACTTTTTAGAAAAAAAATCATGGGTGCCCTTCTTTATATGAAATGTTATTGTCGATAATAACCAAATATCCCATCATATATCATAATGAGAATTGACAAAGCAATAACTATTTTTCGATAATCTTTCCAATTTAAAAATCTCGATTCATCGATAGATTAAAGTATAAACCTTTAAACAATCTGCAAGAAGTTCATCAATTCTCCAAGTATTTTTTTTTTTGAATATGTAAGCCTGTTTAGATCTGCTAGGAATCGCTCTTTGTGTGCAACTGCTCTTTGGGTTCTCTTCGAGTCAATTACGCGAGATGAAACTGCTCAGGTGGCGTGTCAACATTTCTAAGAAATCAAACTATAACAAATAATTATTTAACTATGATTATTTGATTGATATCTGTATCATATTTTTGCATTTGAAATCATCCTTTTCATATATTTTCAAAATTGGTTTCATTGGGTGCCCATGTTGAGTATATGATGAGCAGGCGCATAAAAACGAGATCATTGAGTAACGTTCAGATGGGTTGATCTAACCTGTGAGTCCACTGTGTCACCATACACGACCATATTTGTCGAGCCCCCTACCCTTACTCAAAGTTACTCAGCCCAGTGCATTACTCATTTTGGGGCGCATTTTAGCTGCTTACTCAATACTCACTCACTGTCTCACTATCAATGAAATTGAAAGCAGTGCTGCCATCTCACGGGCATTATAACAACTACAGTATCAATGAATTTGCTACTTACTCAAATGCTTTTTACTCATTTCTTTACTTCATCAGCTTTTCAACTCGTTTTTGAATTCGTATTTGAGTAATGATTTTCATGAAATCTGAATATTGTTTTGCTTTGCTTATTCGAAATATCACATCGGTAACATGATTTTTATGTAAGAATAAGGTAAAATAATTACTTGAATATAACATTGAAATAACAAGCAATAGTACGATTACGAACCAATAATATGCTTAGTGAGCGGAACAAAATTTATTGTTGATTTAAATTATATCCCATTTTTTAGGCTAAACCCTACAGTCCTTCAGTTTTTGATAATTTACTTATTCATGAAAAGGCGAGGAGCGTGCTAGACTATATTTGTATAAGTACCCTTTTCGTTTATCTCCTTATGATTGGGGCTTTTAACATATTGGGCATCTTAAGTCCCCTATGTATTCAGAATCTCACAAATCATTAGCATCAAAGCTTCAAGACTGTTTATTTAGCTTTTGAAAGTTTAAACCAGGATAGGTGATAAGAGGAAAAATGCTTGAATGTTGTGTACATATTCCTGTTTGCTTAGTGTGTTTGTTTACACGAAGGTTTGGTGATGGAACCTGTGAGTCTGTTTTGAATTTTGTTTTACACATGCATTTGGAACCACTTTTGAACTGGTTGAAAAGTAGGGTTAGACTTTTAAATCTAAATGCATGTTTGAATAAGTTGATGAGCATGTGATACTTTGAAAAGGCTGTATCATCACCAAACGAACACCTAAAAACCCAATGTCAACGCTTGGATGAAAAGTTTTAGGAATAAGATTTAGGAATAAGCTATGTAAATGTTCGCTCAATATATTTGCTGACCTTTTTATTCCCCCACTGTGTCATCTAAAATCAATCACACCCTAGGTTCAAAAATATGGTCATATATGTTTTGAAAAAAAAAAAAGGTTTGATTAGAATTTATATTTCGACCAGTTCAAAATGTGTGACCAGACGGGGAGCATATTCAAATTTAGATAAATGATGAATACAGACGGTCAGTCGATAAAATGCCATTAATGTTATTACAAGGCAAGGCATCGCAATGAATAATTCCGTTAAGGCATCCCCCCATATAGGAGAATCATTTTTACTTTGAACATTTCAGAACTGGAATCCATTGTGATTCAAATGCAAGTACTTGAGTTTGCCAATGGTGGGTACAGAGAGAAAAAGCAGGAAAAGTTGCTGTCATTATATCTCCATCGATCACCCATTCTAATGGTGGTCAGGCATGAAACGTTTTGACAAGATATCGGGGCAACTCGAAACTTCGAAAGCGGCAGCGCCTAATCTAGGTCAAGCTCGAGGCTGTTCGGTTCAAGTCGAGGCTGAGAGATAGAATGTGGTCATCAAGTTCAAAAAATGATATTGTAAATGATTGTAAGAACCATTATGCTAAATTCTGGATTTGAATAAATGCTATCACTTAAATTTTTATTCCTCTTTGGGTTAATCAAATGGGTTTTACAAAGTCGTGCTGTGAGTTTGGGCAAGGGTGATGTGGTCACGGTGTTAATATTAACCATGATCGTTCTATTTATACTTGATATAGTCTGAATTGTGATCCTATCTTTGATTTGCGCTTATTATTGAACCGTATTGTCAATACATTGGAATACAGTTTGTAAGTTTCAAAGCTTTCAATCTTAGTTTTGTGCCAAAATATAGGTTATGTACTCAGTTGTGTGTACTGCTGGTGAGTTGTGATACGTTGAATAGTGAATGTTTATTGTGTCTTTTCTTGTTGAGGAGAGATTTCATTTGAAAATATGTGTGTAAATTTAATGTTAATGCTGATTGAAGTTATATTTGGAATAAGTTAAATATAAATTAATAATTATTTCAAACTTCGAACAAGCGAAATAAAATGCGGAAAATTTCAACGACATATTTTTTATTGTTTTCTACAATAATAATTTTATGAATATATATATATATATATGATATATTTTCACAATATTATATATATTTTTTAATATACAA
>LQRL01003581.1:0-13616 GCA_001703475.1 Hydroides elegans
CCAAAAGAAATAGACACAAGCATGGATGAAACATAATAAACATAATTGAATTCATAAAATGAAAAACCGCAACATAAAAGACCAATATTGATGTTTAAAAGCTTATTTAGATAGTGTTTTGAAAATAAGCTGTGTCGGAAACGGCATATTAATGCATCTAATACATTAAATATGGCGAATATCGAGTTGTTGATATTAACGACCAAGCTGAATATCTCTCAGATATGCTTATAAAGAAAGCGAAATTGAGAGAATAATATAAATTACAACAATACATATTTAAATACAAATTACAATATAAATATACACTTTTATCCTCACTCGACGGCTTCTAAAATCAGACAAACTTGATTTTGAATCCTGTTTTGATGACCGTTTAAATTATCCCGGAAAATATTTTAGTGCGATATTATTACTAGTCCGTATATTTAACCGATTCCCATCATTGATTTGCCGCCTACTAAATTAGACGTTGTTGGTTGCTCACAAAGAAATTGTAGTTGCTTCATTTACCACACTTTCCGCCTGCCATTACTATTCCCCCTACCCCCTTCCAAGGAGTTTACCGTATGAATTATGATGTGTTCATTGGCTTATGATATTCTTAAGAAAGCGAAGTAAAATTTAAAAATCCAATCATATGCCGGCAGCTAACAGTCAAAAAAAAAAAATTATCAAAATAATATATTTTATTGTCCATTTAGGCAACCTTCAGGTTGAATTACATAGAATGCTTGGATTTGATAAACCGATTTTTCTATAAGTTACATGGATAAATCTTGATATTATCGTTAATCTTGCTAGTCTTTGGTACCGTAAATCTTTAGATCTTAATATTTTCTTAGTGATAACACTTTTTCGATTTACTTGACTTTATATAGATCATTTACATTTCAAACATTTCTCCATTTACTTGTAACTTCAGTCTCTATTGACACATTAAACTTTCGGATTTCAGTACAACTGCTCGTTATCTTCACTCATGGATACATATTTATTAACTCATTCAATATAGTCTATTTAAAGAGAAAGTGTAAATTTTCTGTTCGAAAAGATAGATTGTCGTTCAACTGTCTTCATCATAGTCTATGTCTAGACTGATCTCGGTAATGATGTCCTTTATAGTTTCTGTAAGCTGTGAATGGTTATTTATGTCTTCGATTCAGAAAATCACAAGGTTATTCTCCCGTTTTTCTCTATTTGATGTCTCGTCTAAATCCATCGAACTTTTGGGTTTAGACTCAACAATCGAGTTTGATGATTCTGAAATTGATCATATGGATTTTCCTTACCTTTCGTTTGCATTTGTTAAAGTTGAAAAGTCATTTGTGATATCTAATTTACTGCTTAGTTTGATGACTCCAATATCCTCTTCAATATCATTGATCCTATTTTCTACGGCGTTTTGGTTTTTGCACTTCTCCAGTGATCGCATGCATTCATCACAAAAACCTGATACACTTATAAAAGTCCTGGAGTGTTTGATTTGCTGTTTCATTTAGCAATTCGCGTCGTTGACGAGGGGAAGAATGTCGGACACAGTCTACAAAATACTGAAATCCTCCGGAGACTGGCAAATGGCGCAATCCCGTATTAAAGTCCATCCTCTCGCCGATGATGGGGACACTATCGTTGACTTGACATAACGCACTACGTTCACGAACATGCGGACTTCAGCCATGTTGGGCCTTAGGCTATTGACGCCCTGATGCACCAGCATCAGCTCCACTGGCGCCAATTCTTCATCAGTTAAACGGTCATAAAGTGGTGACCAGACCCGGTCCTGCCATTTATTAGAAGAGTCATCAAATGTGCGACATCCCGGAGCCACGATTACCGTACATCCGTGGAAAGATGGCATGTGAGAGAACTCCCGGATCATGCTGTCTCCTACTACCACAACCTTTTCCATAGACATCTTAGTTGTGATTAAGGCAATGTACACTGTCAATCATCTACGGATGGCAGAAGTTACACACCCACATCCTTCGAAGTGACGGTCGAAACTGTCCAACACAGCGAAAATATACATTAGAAATGGTAAATATCCAGTTGTTGATATTAAAGACCAAGACGAATAACACTCAGATACGCTTATAAATAAGCGAGGTAAGAGAATTACATGAGTTACAATTATACGTATCTAAATACAAATTATAATTTAAATACACACTTTGTTCCTCACTCGCTTCTTTATCCAAACTATATTGGTTAAGAATCCCATATTTTGATTACCATCAAGATTAACCAGGAAAAAAATTGTAGTGCTATTATATTACAAGTCAATATCTTTAACCGACTCTCGCGAATTTGCGCCTGATAAATATAAACGATGTTGGTTGTTCACAAACAATTCGTCGTTGCTTAATCAAAATAGTAAACTTTAGCCATAAAGCCTACTTAAAAAAAGTGTTGATATTGTGAATATATTATATAGTTTTAATTTTTTTTTATACTTTGGCCAACAGGCCTAAATTATTATAAATCATACTATTAAACTTTAACCGAGAGGCCTATTCAATGGTCATTATTATAATTTGATCTATTTAATTTCTCTTTATTCAAAAGGCCTAGATATTTATTAAGTCTGTGTCGAACTTATTACTGGCGTCTGTGGATGATTGGATTGTAGCTCGCACGTTTTACAAACAGCAGGTCTTGTTGCTATTTGTTATTTAGTCCATGTCGCATAATAGCTCGGATTATCCTCCAATTCACAAGAAGGGCTAATGATTGGGGTTCGTTTCGCTGTAATCATGTGGACAAGGTATGTTAATATAATTAGGGTAAGCATCCACAATGGTTTAGTCATGACGCCCCACTTGTCCTTTTGTAAATTTTAGGGATCGGTTTGCAGGAAACCATCCATTACTCCTCACCTCGTCTAGCAGACCTTCAAAAGGACCTAGAATATGTATAATTTCTATTATGAATAAAGCCCAAGACGGCATAAAGCGGTACGTGTCTCCATGGCGTCGATGGAATGGCATATGGAATTTAAAAAAATGCTTGGCCTCTTTATGATTTGGAGGTGAAACCTTCATACATCCAGGAAATACACATAAATTTGTCGACCCTTGAATGGAAACGCCTGAGTCGCTGTTCTTGTGGAACGTTACATGTGTTGGCTGTTGCATGTGCGTTGCACTTTCAGGCTGGACTCGTGAACCTCTAGAGGCAGGTGACGCTTTGTCTTGGTTCGAGGCGGCGTGTTGGTTCCTTGGACGCGTTTCATCATGCGCCGGTGAATGAATGATTCCCGTTACGGATTTGGACTCGAAGACTTACTAGGAGCGTTCGTGTCACATGAAAGGGAGCGCGTTGGACTGAGTGACAAGCATGGTTACCTACGGTGGTGTGTGCACGGTCCGCGTTTCGGTTAAGGGGTAAGGGATCTACGCGAAGATTCCGTGGTAATTATGTGAAAATCTCAGCGACGCCGTGAGCGCGGTTCACGTCGTGGCTTTGTGGCTTTGGCGACAAAGACGGAGGCAGACTGGGCCCCGGGTGTAAATGCACATCCGGTGACCGAACTCCTGGCGATACATCGCGTGGTGACATAGGGCATCGCGATTGTTGTCGATTGACATCCTTTGTACTCGTCAAGGCAAACTCGGTTCCTATCTTGCGTGCGAGAACGTCGGAAGTGAATGACTAGTGTATGGACTATTGCTGCGGCTACGCGACTTTTGGCGCGATTGAAGCATAGGGGAGTCTGTACTCGCGGATGAGCATGATGGTGATAATCTTAGCGGTGAAACGTATACCGAGGAGCGTGGGGAAGATTTGCTCGAAGGTGGAGGAGATGATTCCGTCATTGATGGTTCTTGTGTTTTCTCTTGGCACTTTCACCGAGAGTAGCCTGTTGTCAACAAGAAGATTTTTTTCCGCTGCAGGCGAGCTTTCTCCTCCTCGTTCCTCCTCTCAGCTTGTTCCCTACGGTGTTTTTGCCGAAGCTGGTATTCCTCCAAGGCGTTCAACTGTTATTTTTCCTTACCATCCTCCTCCAGTGGTTTGGCTACTTTGAGTCGGGCATCGCCGCAAACGCAGGGGCACTCGCACAAGGGCTGCGGGGCGAGCGTAGGTTTCGCGTCCTCAAACGACCTCGTCCGTTCGGGATGTTTGAGAGCCTGATGTTGTTCCAGACTCCTCAACTTCCGAACGTATGGGGGCAGAATTCACAGTACCAAGTTGCTCTCTTAGTTATCTAAGGCATCTGTAAAAATGATAAAATTTATATTCCCGGAGTGGAATACGATTATTTTACATTATTTGACACTATATTCCGGAGCATAAACCTTATAAAGTATCATTAGAAATTGTAAAATATGTATGAATCCGGAGAAATAATAAAGTCGTATAATGTAGTTTTCTAGTATATGATAGTGAATAATAAAGGATAATAAATTTCCAACCGCTTCGCAAATATCACTAGTAAAAGTATACTGATTTCGCCTCAGATTGATTTCAAATTGATTTCATGAAACGAAACTACTGCTTACAGAATACTTAGTCCGGACACTAATTAATTTACTACATACTTCGGAGAGGAAAATCATAATCTTAAAAATAGACTTTACCACATAGCTAGAAAATTAGTATCCAAACGCACATATATTTTTTCTTAAACGGCTAGATTTATTATGAAGAATTGTCTAAAGACTCGGAGAGTCTTGTTAGTTATGCCATTGAATTAATTTAAGATGATTACTTGGCCCTCCGATGACATGTCCTCCCATTAATACGATTATGCACACATCCTCTTCTTCGTCGTCAAAGCTTATGTAGATGGTCTTCGATAGCTCTGTCATTGGTTCCTCTTCCTCGAGATCAGGTAAAGAGATAGGAGTGGAAGACCTTGATGTAATGCCATCCATGCTTTCCCCATCGCCAGGGAACACATCCGAGCACTCCGAGACGGAACTCTCGCAACGCTCATCGTAAGACTTAAGTTGGGGGGTCGAAGTTTTCTTTGGCCTCTGTTTCATAAGTTCATATCCCACTGTACCACATCTGTTATTGTAATATAACAAAGCAAAAACAAAGACTTAAGTATTTTACAAAACTTTGTCAATAATTTAACATAACAAAACTGCTAAATCTATTCGCTAAAAGTCGTTTTCGGGTATTAAATGTCTGTTTGTGGCTTTGATTGTGCGGTTATTGCAGTCTTGTGTTTCAGTTCCAGAATCTCCCTGCAACTTGGATCGCTTGTAGTCGCAGACGGTTTTAGGCTCTCCCGACTATCAGAAATATAAAGAATGCGAATGTTTAGATAGAGATATTGATACATAATACACTAATCGAGGATCATATAAAGCTGGTACCGTTTTCCAAAACTCTACTAATTCTTCCTCTTTCGAGTTTGTCAACACAAAAGCCATGTTATTATTTTTTTACTTAATTATATGTTTTCTTTATCAAAGCACCCGTGTTTGAAACATTGAAAGAAATCACTTTAGATGTAATTAAAGCAAATGACACTGTTTAAGCTATTATCAAGCGAAAAATGTGCATACAACTAAACATCGTCTGGAATTGCTTGCTCATCTACGTTCTCGTGCATGTGAACGTTGAAAACGGATAAGTGTTCCTTTTTAGTTTTGGCTGGAATTTGTTACAGCAAATGCTAAATCGTGCCATGTACCCTCCAGTTTGCATTATTGCTTCAAGTATTGGCTGTTTTATGGGATTTCTTGCACATTTTAATAAGGAATTATACAAATGACACAGTAGCTTTATCCTAAATCCTAAATTGCCGATCCATTCGGAAATTCAAATTTGGGTCAAGCAATTTGTTTCGAAATCGTGATGCCAATCAGCTCGTCTTGTAGCTTTACCGGGGAGGCTGATTCTGACTGAAATAATTTTAAAGTGTTATTTGATAATATCGAACTCGGCGATTATCCGATCAACACCCGGAGAACCATCAGGCCTTGAAAATGTTGAGAGGTTCCTCGCCACATTCTATGACTCTGTACATATCCTTTATACTTGCCCATACACATGGTACTGTGCGGACACCAATTGTAGGTTTCACTGTCCGTATAATCCATATTTATGGGTATGACTCGAAGGTCGGAGGACGAGCACAACTGTGTTACATGTTTTATTCAAAATCGAAACTAATTTCAAATAATTATATTTTCTTAATCAACTATGTTATGGCTTATGTAAAAATCTTATCTATCATTATGAACTTACCAGCTTAATAACAATATATTTTTATTACAAGACATTTTCAGAACCAATCAGAGAGCTTTTTACAGGAACATTGATTTGTTGATATGTTGGCTAGATAATATGTTGTCTATCTTTTAAACATAATTTTAGCTATATATGAACATAATACATATTCTTTTGTACAGTCTTCGCTAACTTCTTGGTATCATAACATTCATCTAAACATGCTTTTAATTTGAACAATTAAAATCATACACGCGAAATTTTTTGCAATAACAAATCGATTAGAGATTATCCAACTTCTAATTGGTCATTCATCTACCAACGTTGCTTTTCACTGTAGTAGGCATTCATTACAGTGTCAAGCTCAAACCTTTACTTTTTTTTCTATTTTTTCTTTGTCTTTGCTCTGATAGATTTGTCCATAGTGTGTTCAAAATCTTTTTTGGTCGATGCGATAGATTTCGTCAAAAAGGTCTCCCAGGTGAAGCTTCAATGTCTGCCCAATCTTTAGGTGGATACAGTATCATTCCTTTCTCTTGGCACCAGCCACAATAATGAATATTCCCGGAGGAAAGTGTTGCCCTGAAGTCAAATTTCTTTTCCAATCCGTCGAAATGAATTTGTGCATTCTCCTGCTTTATATTAGCTATTTTCGCGCATCAAATAAAAGCGTTGTTGAGCACAGCTTAATGGAAAGCAGAGAGCAAAACAGTGGCTCAATCGGTAACAAACACAGAAATAACCTATTGTTTCCAAGCGCTTTGAATCGGTATGTTTATTTCCAACATTGTTGAGCGATTGTCACTTCCAAAACAGTTACAATGTGCAGTACTCTTGCAGTGCCATCTACCGCAAATGTATCAAGCAACCTATTGCACACATCGCCCTTCTGGTGTCAAAATCACGTACTGGCACATCGGTGCTCTTATCGATGATGATGACAACTTTTGGTTTTGGCATATTTGTGCAATATCTTGTTTCTCGTAGTAAGCGACGTCATCATGTACCAAATACGTTACTTAAAAACTCTTCAGAACACTTTTTGGGCGTTTTCACACACATCGATCATAATCTTAATGACTATAGGCTACATGATGATCCGCGAATAATCCATATTTTGTGTTTGCCAGCTTGTCCATATTTGGTGTCCATATTTTGCCATTAATGTCGTTTTCGATGTGTTGACTTGCTTTTTGCTTTTTTTGCTTTTGACCTTATCGACAGTACACATTTCCAGACGAATCCTTAGTGAATCACTCTTTAAGAATTACACCTTGAAGCCATTTATCTCTTTTATAAGTCCTTGAATACGCAGGGATGGGCTAAAAAAATCGACCAACGCAGATTTCGCTCGCCCCTCCATATTGGATAGGTATTTTATTAGGAAGATCAAAACCAAAATCAGAATAAAAATCGACCCAACTGCCACGTGGGTTTAGTTTTAAAGTGACCAGGGGTAGGGTTGCTACCTTTGTGAAGTTCAAATGGTTAGTGGAGCTCTGAAATAGCTCTAAGCACTTCATCTGAGTTTTTAAGCTTTATAAAATGTTTCTTGAGTTTCCCATGTCCCACCCTCCTATCGGTATTATCTCTAGAATTTGGTCCAGTTATACATCGACACAGTCCGTTACCGAGTAATATTTCCACATGCTATTGTTTTCTTGTTGGGATTGGAGGAAAACGAAAACAAAAATTACCGCTTTCTGCAAACTTTGTCCGGATACTTATAAAATTGCAACGTACTTAGGAAAGATCATAATTGTTTACGATATACCGTAGTTGAAAATTAAGAAATTCATCTCGAATATAATTATTCTAAAACGGGTTAAATTACCTTATCTAAAAAAAAATTTGATGTCTTGTGTAAGACATGTTTATGTAGAAAAGAATAGATTGTATTTAATTTGAAGATATTTCTTTTTTTAATCTTTAATAATGACGTAATCCTTCGACTAGATATCCTCCCAGTCAGATTTTACCCTAAGGATGCACACGCCATCCTTATCTAAACTTATATAAATAAATTGTAATCGTTTCAGAAAGTTGTGTGTCGGGCTCATCCGAATTATGTCGTGAATGTGGGGGTAGTTGGACGGGAAGAAATATCCATACTTTTCCAATCACTGGGAATAACATACGAACGCTCTAAAAATGAGCTCTGGCTCACCGTATCAAAGTATATCAGGTAACTCACGCATTAGGCATGGTCCATGTTTTATCTAAATAACATTAATTTGGATGAATTCGAGATTTTTGTACACAGCAGAAATGCGCCTCTCCATGTGTGTTGCCTAAAACAGTCGTATGATAATAATGACTTCGTTTGGCGTTCACCAAATACTGCATTTCATGAAATGTAGATTCTGAACATGCTCCTGATGACAACATATATGGCAAAATTGAGATTTTTGGTGGAGCTCGTAATTTTCCTCGGCCTCCGTTGTTCTTATGTACGAGCCTTTGGGTACCAGCCCTGCCCCAGTTTGACATTCATTGTGCAGCCGGACAAAAGATCTTATCTTCGTTATTAAAAATTTATTTGTTCAGGCCTGCTCAACAGCTCTGAAAGCTATTACAAATATGTAGCTGGATTTAACACAACACACAAAAAGCGAGAGTGTTGTACAACAGTTTAAGTATTTCATCTAAGTAAGATGTAAGGCTTGTCCAAATGTCGTATTTCAGAGGCCAGCCCTCAACGTGTACTTTGATACCATCACCATTTACTCTGCAACCTGTTGTGCAGCAATTTAGTTTGTAATCCGAATCCTCGGCTGTTATTTTCATGCCTGTTTTTATACCACTGTTTGCTACACTCTTAATTTCAGCTTTATAAGAGGTGGTTTGCAGCTGAGTTGTTTTTATCCAAGACCTTCACAGGGTTCGTCCAAGGGAGGCTCGGCGACGCGTTTAAAACGCGCACCCTCTATTTTGATGCGTTTTTTGTTTGCAGAGCGCGTTTTATATGGTTCCGTTTTAAATTCACATTTCACCCAAAAACCTTTAAAAATAAACACTCTTATTTATAGACAACGGAAATAATCCAGCTACGAAATGGCAGTCAAAGTTTCAGAAAATCCTTCAGTTTCTTAATTTATGTGTATTATTGAGTCAGTAAAAACAATTATATAAGAGCTCTATACATTATTTTTTCGGGTATTTAAAAAAAAACAGGGATGTATTTGGCACTCAACATTTTTGCTCCCTTGGGAACAATGCATTCAGAAAACTTCAACGATAGAAACCAGTGCGCCCAGGTGTATGTCACATGTAAATAAATGATACACCATAACCCGAATACGCCTGGTGTCTATAGCTCCGATTTACATAATGCAAGCGCCGAAGGAGCGACCGAATTTAAAGGATATCATATCCAAAATATGCATTTCTAGTATACCGTTATCCTGAAATATAGGTACATTCACTGCAACAATGGTTTAATCATATTTAAAAAATGAAAACGCAAACGCGTGTCCACAATATTCATGCGTATTTTTTTTCGACGTGCGTTTTTCAAACGCGCGCCCTTGATTTTCGTGCGTTTTTCAGGATTTTGATGTGAAAAATAACGCAAAAACGCGCCCTCGGACGAACCCTGCCTTCATTTAAGGGGGCCGGATGCTTAGCTGAATGGTCAATTGCTAAATTTATGCAAGTTTCTTGTTCTAAGTCAGCAATATCAATATGAAAACGCTCTTCATCTTCTTGATTTTTTGTGTGTGATATTTTGGGCGATACAATCATCTTTCATCCATGGTGTTAAAGATGTGTTTCTGGACGCTTACTGGACTTCTTGTGATATATGAATTGAGCCTGGTATCCGAAACCATGAAAAAGAGCTAGAGTTTCAAGGGCTTTCCCTATCATTTTTGTCTAATTATTTGACGTTCATTTTTTTATCCTGCTGCATCCATTTTCGTTTATTAAATGATCCCTGAGTTGCATGGGCACCTCAGCACTTTTATGAGAATTAATGACTCCAAAGCTTTGCCATTTCTGTTTTAAATCATATCATTTTAGGAGTTTTAATTACAAACCCAAGGACAGGTAGTTAGTTCATACACATTATTTTAGTAGTTCTAATTACAAACCCAAGGACAGGTGGTTAGTTCATACACATTAGTAGAGACTATAATAATCTTGGACTAAGTCATCCAGCTTCTTTGGACACTGTGATATTTGTTTGTTCAATCGCATTCGCTGTTTGCTCGAATCATGGAATTTGTACTTGTCTCATGGTTTTTGCCGAAATTCAGCTCCCTTTTCTTTAATGGAAGTTTGCAACTCTATCAAGATTAACCCTTATATACATGTTAGCCAGTACAACAATAAATAAACAATAAACGTTTAATATATCACATTTTCCTGACACATAATCATGCATAATGAAGAAGGGTTCAATATCAGCGTTGAGTTGATGTGAGAGTAATTGTTGATAAACTCAGCCACACTTTGAAAAACCTTTATTCCTGTCGTGTTAATCGACTTAGGCCACCCTTTCTGCGTCTCCTGAGAAAAATCGCTTCGCGCTGAATTTTCAAGCGATCTATGTCAACTACTTTATAACACCTCAACACACATAGTCTTCGAAATTTAATGCAGACACAATACCCGATCGTTTAGTGCCTGTCGATTCAACTGAACAATCGGTTAGCTCTTGATTGTTTGCATCTTAATGTGATTGTGTTTCGGTTTCAATTCGAAATCGCATTTGCGCCAATAGTCACGACTTTATCTTAATCTTGGACCAAGTCATCCAGCTTTTTATGATCTGTGTGTGCAATCGCATTCTCTGTTTGCTTGAATCATAGAACTTGTACTTTTCCTATGTTTTTTTCCGAAATTCAGCTCTCTTTTATATATTTATTTATTAAATACAACAATATATATCCATCATTTTTATCTGGTAAACTCGTGCGTAACGTAGTTAGCAATATTTATAAAAAAATATATACTTTCTGTCTTATTCCACCATTCATCCTCAAATAAACAGCAAAATCATCCTTTTGAGAACACATATAATCGAATTATGTCATTTTGAATTCTGGCTCGATCGAAAATACGATTAAAAGTTGTGTAATTTATAACGCAATTGCACTCATGAAAAGCAAAGCAGTGATATGAATTGTGTTACTATACCAATCACGTTGTTTTAGCGAGCGTTATTGATATTTTCCTTTTTTCAAATGTTTTTTTAGCTACCAATACCGCATTTTGAAACGTTTCCTCTCACTTCATAATTTGAACACAACATCATATATTTGGATATTTTTTTATCTGGCATTTAAGTATAATAAAGAAAAACCTAAACTTTATAATTATTCTAAATTACAGTAAAATAATAGACCCCTATATTTTACAAATACATCTTGTAAAAAGCGCCATTATTCTGTTATATCGGAGAGTAATGGCATTCTTGCCCGTGTAACCAGCCCCATACATATTCCACAAGCTTCTGAGTCGACTCTTAGATGTAATTAGTCACGATTCCCTCCTCTTCTTAGTAAGATGAACCAGGCTAAATTGGGGATATTCAGTGCCTTTTTACTGATATACAGCGACCGTTTACCGACAATATTGTTCAGTTTTAAAATAAGTTTATCACTACATACATTTTATAATTTGAACACAGCATCATATATATGGATATTTTTTTATCTGGCATTTAAGTATAATAAAAAAAAAACTTAGACGAATATGAATTTAAACTGATGCGTAAAGTAGTTTGCAATATTCATAAAAATATACTTACTGTCCGATTCCACCATTCATCCTCAGTCCCTAGGAACAAGTAAGCAGCACAATCATCCTTTTGAGAACACATAATCTAACTATGTCATTTTTGAATTCAGGCTTGATCTTGAATACGATCAAAAAATTGTTTATTTTAAAGCGCAGCTGCACTCTTAAAATAGCAAAGCATTGATCTGAAATTTTATACTATTTCAATTACGTTGTTTTAGCTGGCGTTATTGATAATTTCCTATTTTCAAATGATGTTTTTTCTACTAATACTGCATTTTAAAACGTTTCCTCTCACTTATTTTTTTTTCATTAATAATTAAAACATGTTAGCATATATGTATCATTTTTTATCTGGCATCGGAGTATTATAAAGAAAAACGTAGACTAATATCATTTTAAACCGATGTGTAAAGTAGTTAGTGATAATTTAAAAAAAATATATACTTACTGTCCGATTCCACCATTCATCCTCAGTCCCTAAGAACAAATAAGCAGCAAAATCATGCTTTTGAGAACACATAATCAAAATAGGTCTTATTTGAATTCTGGTTCGATCGTGAATACGATTAAATTTGTATATTTTATAATGCAGCTGCACTCTTGAAAAGCAGTGATCTGAAATGTGTAACTATACCAATCACGTTGCTTTAGCGGGCGTTATTGATATTTTCCGAGTAATAGCTTCAAGAATAGTCAATGCCTTATTTTTTTCTACTTGTTTTTTTTTTCATTTTATATATTATTCAATAAACTATTGACACTACATTTCAACCCAAAGAGAGGCATCAAAAACACCTAATAAATATATTTTTATTTTTCCTACTTATTTAATCTTTTTTTTCATAGAATTTCTATACGGGAACAAAAACCACTTAATTGTTGACAGTGAGTTTGATGTAAATAACCCTCTCTATTGAAAATTGAAAAACGCTCTCATTGTGACGTTATAATATTATGCTTAACCTAAATTAACTAATTATCCTAAAATATGACCAAGTAAGCATTATAAATGGATTCAAATTTTATAATTCTTTGTCTATATAGCCTTGTCTATATATTTAGAAGTGCGTCCATCTGTTTTTTTTTTGGGTTGGGATAGTGAGTTCACTTTTGATTCCTTAACTGTTTGGTGCGTTCATTCCGTTTTATGCAAAATTGGAGATATTCAATGCCTGTTTCCTGATATACAGCGATCGTTTAGCGACAATTTTGTTCAGTTGTAAAATAAGTTGATCATTCTTCTATGCATTTTTCTGTGATTTATGTTTCGGATTGACGGAAAAATAGTCTGAAAATTGGAGAAAGTCTATTGTAGGTAATAAATTCAACAATCGAAGCATCAAGGGATTTTATTAGTCCTCCGCCGCCGCGTTAGCGCGAAGCGGAGGACTATAGTATTCAGTACTGTCCGTCCGTCACTACAACAAATAATTGAGCTATCAAAAAAATTTCAAGTTTTTTATACGTTCAATGGAATTATAAGACCAATGAACCATGTCCGTCTGTCCGTCTGTCCGTCTGTCCGTCTGTCTGTCTGTCGACACCTAGGTGCACTACATTGTACGGACGAGTGCTCGCTTATCCTTCGATGGATTTTATTTTCCTTTGGCACATGGAACAAACACATATTGGAGCTGTGCTTCGGCGTATTATTTTTGAAAAATCTCAAAAATTGTAATTTTGGC
>LQRL01003593.1:0-18468 GCA_001703475.1 Hydroides elegans
AATAGAGCGTTAATCCGATCGCAATTGTATATAGTCATGAGGAGTGTGTATAGAGAATTGATCCGATTGCCATGGTAAACCGTGAAGAGTAAGAAAATAACCCTTTTGATTTTTCCTAATTTAATCAAACCAACCTCAAAGAACAATGAAATGCATCCTTATATATACATTGTATGTACCAATATTCGGATATATATCCTAATCAAACACCATCCATGTCTCCTGTTAGCCAGACCATATCTAAATAGATCTGGATCTAATCCGGACCACGATTTTGACGTTCATGGACGTTATTAGGACGTCATCGTGACGTGCCTTACGGAAATAAGGGAACAATTTCTATAAACTATATATAATATTCAAAGGGGGGGGGGTATTGTCATGGGGGGGTATTGCCCTACCAAAACATAGGGGATATTGTCATGGGGGGTTTTGTCATGGGGTTTTATTGTCCGGATACCAGTAGTAGTAGCAGTAGTAGTGGTAGTATCAGTAGTAGTAGTGGTAGGATGATGGTTTATAGTAGTAGTGATATTAGAAGCAGCAGTAGTATTTCGATTAATATAAATAGTAGTAAGAATTTTCGCAGTAAGACTAGTAATCGTAATATTTATATTAGTAGAAAAAGTAGCATAAAAAAGCAGTGGTAGAAGCAGCAATAATATCTTTATCATATACTGTAGTAGTAGTAGTACTAGCAGAAGTACCGGTAGTAGTACTAGAATTAGTAGTAGTAGTTATAATAATAGTAGTAGTGTAAACAGTAAATAGAAGGAGTGGTAGGAGCAGGTATAGCATATTATAGATAATTGTAGTAGTATTATAAACACTAGTAGTATTTTCATAGATATTAGTAATAGTGCCAGCAGTTGTAATAGTAGTAGTAGTAGTAGTAGTAGTAGTAGTAGTAGTAGTAGCGGTAACATTGGCTTTTATAGCAATGGTAGTAGTCGTACTTGGAGCATTATTTGTTGTAGATTCAGCGAAATCGTTGTAGTATTAATAGTAGAAGTGAAGAGCGAGTTGTTCCCCTCAAAATGTGACAATCGCGTGAAGTGGTCTAATAAACTTATCTTTATTTTATATAATTGGCAATAAAATTATATTGAATATTTGAATCGTCGGAAAAGGGGTTCTTTTGCTGCTCCAGCTGCCATGAAAAGGAGGAACTGCTCAGCTGGCAAAGATATTCAACACCCTTTTGCAAAAAAAAAAGTGTTCAAAAAAGTATTAAGCTGTTTCTTATACAAGTATTTGCAAAATCCTGTTGTCGTTTCAATTTTCTTATTTGTACTATCATAACCTTAACGAGTGCATTATTTGTTGTGCTTTTAATCGCCAGTATTACCAAATGTACCATCATAACATGGACCATCAGCAAAATATCGAAAGAGCTCACGGAAGAATTCGGTATTAGGACCCTGAGAGAGGGAGTCCTACTGCCAAAGACAGAAAAAGATGAAGGTTCGTGATCGACAAAGTCAATCGACACGTCACACGGTAGGTAATGAACAGATGTACGCAAAGTGCGAATGAGTGTTTCCCTTTATCTAAATTATAAGTTGTATTATAAGGCGAAACATATTTTACAGTAATTCATAGGATGGGTTCGAATTTGGGTTAAAAGTGCTCTTCAAATATGACCTTGAACAACAGTATGAACAAACCATATGGTTGTGTTAAACACATTTTACCTTTTCTTATACCACGATCAAACCAGCCTTCATCCCAGCATATATCCAAATTTGTCCAATATAGACCCAATAGAAGGATGTTAATGTTATTTTCAATATAGCTTACATAGCTTTAAAAGCATTAAGGTCGCACAGTGTTGCCATAACTTTGAGTTGAAGCAGATTTTAAGGTAAGTATTATCAAATTAGCATCACAAATATAGTTAAAATTCAATAAAACATCTTTCTTTTTGCTCTTATGCAACAATATCCTGTTTTTGGTTGTTTCTCTGGATGTAAAAAACACCAAATGTTATATTTAATCGTTGTTCATCAAGATAAAGACAGAGATACAGTTATGAAAATTTGATTTTTAAGCGACTTACTGTTTGTCAACTTAATGCACTTGTTCTAATAAAATATGGAAGCTAAATTTGGTTGCAATTTCTAATATTATATTTTCATATATTAATTGTTGATATTTCAATTATAATTTTTAGTTTAAACAGCCATTTGACAATACATATTATGTAATCAAATGTTGGAGGATACATTATTGAAGGGCACCCCACGACTCATTTTTCAAAAAATTGTTAAATCACCGTAAAACAACTTTACAAATACGAATGACAACAAAATACTCATTTTTGATCATTAGAATTTTGCAAAAAGGTGTTCATTTTTTCCAAGCCAGCTGAGCTGTTCCTCGTTTTATAGCCAGCTTGGGGCAGAAAAGGAACACCTTTTGCAATAATTAAACTGTTTGAATATAACTAAATCATCTATAATAAATAACAAATAGCATGTTATAAGACAATCGCAAGCATTTACGATCAATATGCAAATCATTATTCCTATTAAGTATCACAAAATTAAGAAATTATAAGAAAAAGGTGTTCCTCAAAGTGATGAAATCTCCAAGCTAGAACGAATTTCCTCAAAATCTCCAAGCCAGCTGGGATCTGCTGGGGAACACCTTTTGTGAGGAACAGCTCGTGGGGTACTCTTCATTATTCAAGTTATTTAAGTTGATATGCAAAACAAGCTTTTTATAAATATATCTAGTGTCTTCCTTATTGTATGAGGTTCTTATGGCCACATAAATTTTGTAATTTTGTATTTTTCTTTAATGTAAGACTGTAGCATTGTTGTCCTCGTTTTTCTTATAATTCGTATTTATATCAATAAAATAAGTTTTTTTTTTTTAAATTAAAACAACGATGAACAACGATAAAATATCTATAAAGACAAGTGTTTTGTTTTCTGCGCACCAGAAATTGATCTGAGACCCAACTTTATATAAAATATCGTGATCATTCTCATTAATCGGATGATATTGCGTTGATTAAGATCTAAGTTTATGACCCCAGTCATATGTTAAAGGAATAAAAAGGGTTGTAACGTGATTTTAGCTCCTAATGATATGACATCTAGTCAATATATCAGTTGATAAGAACAATTACAATTTCAAGGCTGCAATGATATAAAATGGGTTTGATTAACGATTATGGGACCGGTATTGTTATAAGATTTGCATGCTATTAAACACAATAGTGCGAACCCACTCGGTTTTATTACAAGATGTTCGAGCGACGTAAACATGAGATGTCGTTAAAATATACGCTTTGTCGCATTTTGTCTATGTTACTCCATCGCATTATATTCTATATTTTGACTCAACTGAATTCGATTTTCTAAGGTCACTCATATTTCATAATCTAAAGGCATCTAAAGGCATAATGGTTTCTTTAGAGTCCGCAGTACCCATATATGATAGGTTGTCAACCAATTCTTTCCTGAGCATCTTAAAACTTATTATACCATAAATGTTATGTGTTTTTAATTAGTAAACTTTTTTGAACGCAAATTGAAACAAATAGAATATGTAACAGTAGTTTATTTCGCTTCAAGTTCTGATTTCATCATATTCAACTACAAATATAATAATTAAATGCAACAATGTATTTACATAAACACCACATGTGTATTATTTAATGCACAGTAGATATAATTCAAGCAGTTTATCAAACACTCGCGCTCACACATAGCGCTAATCCAGAGCGGGCGCCCCACTCAATTAAACTACTATTGAATATAAGAAGAAATACGATGTCGCCCCTCGTTATATATTAATCATAAACAACCCGAACACCAATCCCCTTCCCTACCACAACCCCCACCTCCAACCCCATTATTTTATCGTTTATAGTTAATTTCACAAATTGTTCTATGTTCGATAAAATTTTGTTTTTACTTAGCGAAATATAGCCTTAACTGAATATCTATTCGTTTGCATCATTTCATTTATACAGTCTTCCGCCAACATTCATTCCTCGTATCATTCAAACTCACCGGACCTATCTGGCATACATGAGTATTTACACCAATATATAAAACAACTACATTTCAAATATATACATTTCAATATCTTAAAACATAATATCACAAATATATTAAATAGCACCTGAGATCAATTATTATCATGGATATCCGTTTTTGGCCTATCCAAATCGAATATTTATTGAGGGTTCGGTAAATCAAAAGTTTGACAATCAATTTCAATAAAATTAACTTTGTGGTATCGCTTACATTAACAAATGAATATGAAATTTATAGACGGAAACATTGGTGGAATGCATTCAAAATCTGCAGAATATATTGTCACTGAGTTCAAAAACGAAAACCGAGCTAGATATGTCAACAAGCGTTTTAGAAGCGGCATCTTTAGTTAGAAATCAACAATCTCATAGTCTTTTTTTTAAATTGTTGGTTTAGTCTCTCACAATTTTATTCATTAACTTACATCTAAATTTGGGAAAATGTAGTTTTTATAAATATTACCTATTTTGTAACAGCATTTGCGTAGTTACATGTAAATTAACAGCACTCTAAATGAGTACATTGTGGATGGGTGAATTACCCCGAAATGTTATTAATTTTTCTTTTTGGAGTGATACGTAGAATTTACATTATTTAATGCGGAATCGACCATAAAACATAATTTCAAATAGTAAATCTTAGAAAATTTGCTTATATGTATAACCTGGACACGTGATTGCTATAATATACTTTTTAACATCAATATAAATTAAATGATTGATATGATAATCTTATCACCAGCTAGTTTTACAACATTGGCTATGTTCAATTTTGAACCCTTCGGCGGTATATGTTATCAAAAATTAATATCGCAGTGGTAGGCAAATTATATAAAAACGAAACATATCAATGAATTAGTGAACCAATCACATCATCACGATATCCTAAACCGAGTTTGTAGCGAACCCTCCGTTAAAAACCAACTCACGAAAGTCGTTAGTAATAAACTTAACGTTAATGAAAAACTGTTCACTTTTATAGAGTTTGAACTGTTTGGTAGCGTTGTCCCAACCACTGGGTTTCGCTTTGGTTTCGTATTTTTGAGTCTGTGTATCGTAGTGGTTGATACTGTACTAGTAGAACGTGGGGTTGATGTGGTACTAGGGTTATGTTGAGGTGGAGGGTGCTTAGTGTCTGGATCGTGAAGGTTGCAGTCAGGTTTGAAGCGGAACTGCAGATAGAATGGATCCTGAAACATACGAGAAGAAAGAAAATATGGTTTTTGGTTCAATTATATAGTTACAGCTTATTGGGAGTAGTTACCTTTGCAGTGATAAAGCCCTTACAGTCTTGCTAGTAGGTCGCGTTTCGTGTGGTATTGATATGATCAAAATGAAATATGCATAGCAACTGAGTTCAATCAATCTATATAACAAATATTTGTGATTTTAAAAAATATCACACCCATGATGGTCTCTGAGAATTGCTTAAATTGATAAGCTATATATGCATTGAAAAGAATGGGTGATTCACCATACACCTGACCATTAGTCATCCTTCACTTTCATTCTTTTATTTGGCAATTAAATAAAAAATGCTTACATTAATGAAGAGATCAAAAAGAAATATTTATCAAATGCATAAATTCATTATCTTAGTTATAAAGTAAAGAAAAAAAACAATGGAATGTTTCATGATGTTGAATGCATATTGCTGATAAATGTTTATAATTGTATCGATTCTGCTAAATACATGTACACCTGTATTTGTTATTTGAGGGCAACCAGTGATACATTTGATGAATTAATATTTAATCTGCTAACAACATGTTTGTCTGGTGCGTCATGTATGGGACGAATTATGTTCTCCAACACATGTCATCTAAATCCGTTAACTGTCTTTAAATAAGCCAAAAAGAGAAAAAATATGGGCCGGTGCATTGACTTAAATTCGATAAACACCATCGGTAAAACATTAAAATTCTACTCTCCTCACAAGAAATGCTTGTCATGATTCTACTTTTATGAGAATGAAACCCGGCTCCATTCTCTTTATCTTAAACGCTTTTTCAATGAGTCGTTCCATTGCTTTCCATCGAGCAGCGCTTAAATGTTAACTTCTATAATACTGAATTAGCCGATTTATATAAAATGAAAAATGAAACTTTGTTCCTTTTCTCTCACCTGAAACGCTTTGTCAATAAGTTGTGACATGGTCTTTCCTCCGTCCGCGCCGCATTTTTCCGTCAGGATATCTTCGTAGCAATGCTCGATTTCCTTGAGTGCCCTACATAAAAAAAAGATGAAATGAATAGGTTTTACACATGCTACATGACGCGTCAGTTCTCCATATTTTTCATCATAATTAGTTATTTTTTAGTAATAATTGCTTTTTGTGATGTGTTCCGTGTCTGGAGTGTGCGTGTTCGATTAAGAGGATAAAAGCTGCTAAAAAGACGGAGTAGGTGTGGTAATTGAGAGTCGGAAATTTGTAAATTTATATCTTCTATCGGGGCCGTTTATTAAGAGTTAAGCCCAGTTTGTGTGCTTTGCTGAAATGATGTAACTTGGTAAATTATTCCAGAGTGGGTGGGTAAACGGAAAGTTCGGAAATTATTGTAATGATATGATTAAGCAGCCTTGATGTGTTTTCATTTTTGTTTGGTTTGACCTTTATTTAAAAGAAATAACTGTTTCGCACTAACAAATTTAGTTGCTGAATATGCATTAGCAAGTAATGATATAGGTTAATATTTCTATACAGGGCTAACGACATCAAAGAATGAGTAATATATTAAGCTTACAACTTTTTTAGTGTAATTACACTTATCATCAAATTAGGAATATTTAAAGGTTATATTTGCGTATCATTAATAGTGCATTAAAGGTTATATTTGTGTTTTAATTTATATTTATTTTTAAATTGAAGTATATGCATGCAGTGGAAATATATCTAAGGAACACCGAAAAGACGTGACTTATAACACGTTCATCAATTGCATGTTTGTGATGTTTTATGTTGCAGTTGATGTTATTATACAAACTATCAATGCATTATAAACTTGTTTAGCTTGAAATATATTGCATGTTTGAAATAAACATTGCAATATCTACATCGAATAGCAACACATAAAACACCTACCTAGATCAGCATATTATGTGGCAAAATATAAACTTTATTTATTCATTTATTTAAAACGTTTATTTATTTATTTTAAATATCTATTTTATTATATGTCTAACACCTACCCCCTGACTTGGCGTGTCTCTGGCATATCAGTGAGGCAGAAGAACTCGTAGGATGTCAGATTGTAGAGGTTCTCCAGCAGACCTTCCCAGATGTGGTTGCATCTTGAAAAGGTGTCGTTGGCCAAAACCTGGCGGTAGCACTGCATGTTATCGATGTATGCTGCAAAAGAGAAATAAGCAATTGCTTATAAAAGTTTTTGTTTTGCTTATACTTTAGGAATGTGTCTAGGACATCCTTGATGTGGTTGCATTTTGAAAAGGTGTCGATGGCCAACACTTTGTTTTACTCATAGTCCTACAACACCATTTTTGTCTTATGACATTTACCAAGACAATATCACGTTTATTAATTTACAGGTGACATCTAAAATATTTGAGAACATCCATCGACAAAAGAATCCTGCATTCAGCCCCGTAACCCCTGTTAGCGACCCTTTCGCGAAATTGCAATATTTTCACGAAAGTGGTGTTATTCTTTCAAACACTTTTCAAACAAACCCTCTATATAATAACAGCGGAAGTCGGCATTTTCAACGCAAATAATCGATGTTGTTTCGAAAACTAATAAATGTATAACAGGCATTGTTTGCCTCACGAAACAGACTTTCCTATGGCGTTATTATTACAATGCATCCTTGTGGGGTCTATATCAACAGGACTCGTTCATTGAAAAGCGGTAAAAAGACGAAATAAAGGGGATGTTGAAAAACGGTGGTTTAAAGTTCAATTTGTTTTTTCTATGTCTTGTATTTATTTACTTTCCATTGCTGAAACAGCTAACAGAGGGTCTCAAATATCCCTTATTGGATAAAATCAACAATGTTAAATGCCCTTTTTTCCTTCCCTTTAACCATCTTAACTATCAAGTAACATGTTTGATATATTGTATCTTCTTCTATTGCAAAAGTATTACCCTATATTGTTGCTTTGCATGTTTAACCGCATTATTATTGCTGTAAAGTTATAACATCGCCTCATGCATGAATTGGCAAAGATAAAACAACGATGATTGTAACTTTGTTCTAATATCAGAAGCGATATAAACATGTAATTAAACTTGATAATAATTATCATATATGCTTCATTACTGAAAATAAAATTGGCTAAATTATACTTAGCATAATTATTATTTCATTTGCTTTTATATTCAAGTGTAACCTATAAAAATGTATTTAAACAGCACAAGGTTGGAGTTTAGATTAAAAGGTCTGATTGCGCTTATTTAAACGTTTTTCACAAAGAAATGCAAAACCGATAAAGGTCCTTAATTAGGCCATTAAATAGGGGATCTATTACATTTTGTCTGGTGTATATAATTATTATCACTAATATGTCACTCATAATTTAAAGGGATAATTAGAGTTTGGGGTAGGTCCAAGGGAAATACCGATTTATTTTGAACCGTTAAGAGTGTACCCCGATAAACGCACAACCACCATGTAAATCACAATATTGTATCACAGTTTCTTAATAAATGCATGCAAAACAGTAAAGATACATACCGGTAATCTAGAAAACTGAAGCCTAAGTTACATTTAAGCCACAAGAAGAAGAATTTTCTATCAATGGAAACACTGCGTTTTTTCCACTCCAATCTTCCTACAAAACATAGGACCATTCCAACGGAAAACGAGTCGCATTAAAAGTTGTGTTTGTTGTTAAATGTAACCCCGGCCTTTGTTGGTAATAAGTGAAATAAAATAATATGCTAATAAGTGAATAAGTATTCACTAATATACTCTACTTACATTTCTTGTGACCATTGCAGATATAATCCATCTTGAGCATATACGACCGCAGATCTGCATTGTAATCCAGAATATTCTTTACTCCTTCTGGACAAGACTGCCTTATGTCGTCGAAACATGCTTGATACCGCGTGAATGATCTGCAAAAAATCAATATTCGATAATTGAATTACTGTTCATGGACTATTTAACGCACTACAAGCGATGCTTGAGTATATAATTTCCTTACTGTAACCTTGAAAACATATATTTTAATTATCATCTTTTGCTGATATGCATTTTCATACATTGTTATTTTTGAATAGCTAAGCAAAGCAATAGAAAAGCTATTATTTCGTAAAAATTTGTGTTATGGATGATTATCTATTAACCTAATATACAATCACAGTAGGACACTTAATTGTAAAATCGCAGTCCTTCCAAGCAAGCACACCCCCAAACTCTTCAAAGAGTTCATGTACATTGTTCATAGTGTATGCCGAGTCCATACCGCGTTTATATAGTTTCTTCATATTGACAGGTGTATGCCAGTATAAGATTCTTGCCCAAGTCTATATCATATCTTTTATTATTTATTCATTCTCACCTGCAGCTTAGTTTGAGTTTCTTTCTCGAGTCCTCCACAATCAGATCGTTCTCGTGATAAAAATGAAGTATTGTCTCGACCGGATGCAGCTCAGTGCATTGTTGGATCTTGGTGGTCATGTTGGTGGGACACTGCTCGTTGTAGCGGAACGCTGTGGAGACAAAGAACATATTATTAAATGAACTAACAATAAAAAACTCATGATATTTGCTCAAGCGTCTTGTCAAATCGAGTTAACATAGATACCCCACAAATGCATCAAACCTATAAAACATAATTTGCTTACAAAAGCGACCTGTGCGTTGACAACAATGCATGTCGAATTTGAAGAATTCCATGTCACATGACATCTTAATTTGAATGCCCTAAATATAGTTTGCAATAATTTGCATACAATAGATACGAAAACAATAATATGTCAAATACAATATAGCCCTGATATTTGATCCAGAGAATGCTTAAGAATAGACGTCAAAGGGGGGAAACGGAATTCTAAACAATGTAAATTGCCGATTTGTTCAATTCTCCCTTGATACAACACAGAAGCACCCTTTCATCATATAACCGTGTGAAAAGCAATAAGATCCAACATACTACAGTTTCATTTCGATATCCTAAACGACTTTGAAAACTGTATCGGCCCGTTCAGGGCATCAGCGGAATTCGGTCATATTGTACAAATTGATGATATAGCCCTAGATTACCCTAGACATGCAACGAATTTGAGAAGATGTAACTGGGGAAAAATTGGATGGGGTATCAATAAAGTGATGTATACTTTTGCAATGCTATATTTTAATGATACGCCTTCTTTTTGCAATATCGCTCGGATGAAAAGAGGGTGCGACCATATATGCATATGACATGAAATGAAGGGTACTTTGCATACAAATACAAAATTAAGATCAGTTTAGTTTTCAAAATACAAACACTAAAAACTTCACTATGTTGCATCAGCCCTTATCCATGGAACCTTATTTGTTATTATGGCAATGGCTAAATTCTTAATTTCATTTCGGTATCAATGCTAGGTGCCTTCTGACATATATATTTGCTTAAAGTCATACTTATAGTTAGCACTTTTGTGCATGGAACCCTTCTAATAAACGAGGTAAGATGTGCATCTTAATGTCACTTCAACAGACAAATGGTTATAATTAGGGTTGATATTTTGACTTTTAAAATAAATAAACGTTGATTCAACAAGTAATTAACATGGCATGTGTAATCATATTTTGGAATGTTTGTAACGGCGACGTTTACATAACATGAGCATGCTCTTTCGACAATGCTTGATATTTTGGAAAACTTATCAAAATGTAAATTATGTACTTTCTATTAATGATTATATTTTTTCGGGAGCATGGAAATAAGTGCCTAGATCTCAATACACAGCCGATAATTTGTCATTTTCTGAGACATATAGCTTATATTTAGTTAAGAAAAACAATGCTCAAATTATAATTAATATCGGGATGCTTTTCACACAGTGCTATTTATGTGAGCATATTTAAAACGAATATAGTTTCATCATTGAGTAAAAGCGACTTTACAATAATTTTAATTGAAGTTTGTTGCTTATTTACCTTCGGAAGTATGCTACTTGTTTTCCCTATTCGTAGCTTTCCCTTTGTACTTTCTTAGTACCCTTCTTATGTTTTTTTTTCCTATCTTACCTTCAGAAGTATGCGACTGATTTTCTCGCATCATATAGCACTTGTGTTTGCGCTGATCCACTTTGGCGAGCGAGTCGTAGAAACTCGCCACTTCCTCGCCACATGCCGAGGCGATTAAGCTGGTTTCACAGTCCAACTTCTCTTTCATGAATCTGAAAAAGAAAAATGAACATAATGATAATAGTTATATAATAAAGATATAAATAAGGTTTTAGAAAGATATAGGAAAAAAAGATAACATTTATTTCTACTGACACAACTGCATCTCCAGTTTGCCAAACTCCTCTATGCTATGTGGAAATGAGAATGTTACACGAAATTTGATTGATTGTTATCTATATTTTAATGGTTCGACCAATGGTTCGACCAATGCTCAAGGCGATTTGTTTTCGTGGTGACTGCCATAATAAAAGTTCGGAAATCCATCAAATCATATATTATGAATTATTTACACTTCGTTGGCATCGCAGTCAATTCAGCAAGTGCTGATCGACGGGATTATTGCATTTTATATAACATACTGAACCGGTTACTTATTTTGATGTCCATAAGGATAATATGGTTAACTTGAATGAAATAGGCTAATATATCACAATATTATTTCTGGTTAGTGTGCATATCAAAAACGAAAAATTATATAATCATAACGTTCAAACGATACCATGTAATATTACTTTTTCAAGGGCAAATAGTTTCAGGTATGATCACAATATCAGTGCACCCGATTGCGTATCATGTATCATCATAACGAATCAAGGCAAAATTAACGTTGACATTTAATTATATTTAAACCAAGGACTTATATAGAAACTGATGCATTTCTATGAGAAATGTCAATCGAGGTTCTCTCAATAAAACAGATTCGCTTTGGAATGCATTGTATTAAATATAATAGTGACCTAGACCATAGCAAAGTGTAAAGAAAATATCAGTTTCAATGCAATGTTACACCCGTAATCACAACAAAACATATATCAGATAGGTAAATTCGATAATTATTGGTTTTCATATCTCACATTCGCGCGATAATAATTGGGCGCAGCTTTAAAGCTGCCATCCCAAGGACTGGATGTCCAAACGCAGGTACTATACGTCATGCGCTTGTAGGATAATGGGTGGCAACATTTAGCGCATTATGCAATGAAAATTACTTTGACCAAATGATGTAGAGTCTCTGTAGTGTCTATATGAAGTAGAGTCTGTAGGATTTAGAGTCTATGTACAATAATGCACCGCATCTTTCATTTAATACAAAATCGTCTGCTTCCTTTTATAATGACCAACAGCTACAACATTACATTTCGTTTAAACTAGATTGTCCTTAAATATTTATCTGTAGCCAAACAAAGTTATAGATATTTTGTTTGCTCGAATGTATACGAAATACATTTGACATCAAATAACTATATAATGCCACCCACCATTGAACATAGGGATATGCCTGTTCAACAATATTCTAATAGTTCCCCGAAATTCCTTAATGAAACCTTGTATTAAGCTGCTAAGCAGGTGTTATTCGTAGTTTCACCATGCAATGATTTTAACGACAAATTGCAAGGAATTGAATATCGCCAAAGTCATAATCGATTGCACCATCGCAAGGGTTTTTAGTTTTTTTTTTGTAGCAAATGTATAAATGATGAACGAAAATATGTAAGCGCGTGTTTTACAATGCGTACACGATTAACGCATAAACACAAACCATTAAACGCTATTGTTTAAACGTTTAAAACAAAAACACGTAAACCATAAATGCATATAAATGCAATCACTCTAAGGAGAATTAAAGATTTAAACCGCGCGCCATGGTATACTTGTTTATACTTTCATTTCCAGGTTTGTTGTTCTATCTTTATAAATCAATAAAAAAAATCATTTTGGAAGCGATATTAAGCGGGAAAATATTAAAAGTAAAAAAAAAACATTTTGAACAAAAACCAAATGACAACGGTTTTATCAGAACAACAGATTGTTGTAAACCATATTTGTGCTGCATTTTTTTAAATTTTCCTTTGTAATCCTTTTTTATACATTGACGTAAATATGAAATTTTGAATTCCTCAAATTGGAAAATTGTATGTGTGAGACTTTTGCCGTTTCCCATAAATCATAAAATAATTAGTATAATTTAGGGGGCAGAGCAAACAGATTTTATAAGATACACAAACACGAATAAAAATAATGTAAATTGCAACAACAATGCTATGTAATAACTGCAGACGATTAACTACCATCATAACAAAGCAATTGCAGTTCAAATTTCGGGTATTTCCTCTTTCTTCCATTTTCAATACATAAGACTTTTGATTTAAAGATTAAACATAACAATAAAAGTTAATGAAACCATGAAATTGTTTCGGGGTAAAATAGGTCGAAAATACTGCTAGACATGCAGTGTATTCCTGATAAGAACACCTAACGTTGGAAATACCAGGTATTTTTATATGATTCCACCAGATATTAAACCATGACTGTTTAAATGCGAAGATATTATTCATTATCGTTGCTATCTTCTTGTAATTTATATTTCATTTTTCTTGGTCCTGTCCCTTACATCGTTCAACAGCTTTTTTCACATTGTTGCAACTCAAACCATCCATTCTCTTCAGCCTTTTTGCGTTTATGTAAATGCGTTTATGGGAAATCGTGTGTCGCTAATGGGTTCAGCGTTTAGCATTTTAGCCCTTTTTTTTGTTTGTTTATCGAGGATGTTTGCTGTTGTTTAATTGTTCGCATTAAACGATAACGTCGTTAATCTCTAATCGTTTATGCGTTTGTTATACGAAAATAAAAAACACGTGCTACTCTATTTCGAAAATAAACACAAAATATACGAACCTGCACTTTCCGTGAGTCTTCTGTTCTATGTTGAAGTCGTACATCTCTTGACACAGGTTCATGTAGATGCTCTTGTGCTCTTGCTCCATGCATTCCATGTTCTTGTTGCACTCTGGTGAGAAATACAGAAGAGGTATATCATATGTTCAAGCTGAGGGAAGGGATGCGTATCTAAACATAAGAAATTTTATAATGTAAATAATATAAGTGAAGTCCGTAAATTTAATTCTAACAGGGAATGGAAGAGGGACAAATTCAAAGTTGAATAAACACCAAATCCAACGTTTTAACAGAACATGGGTACAATAGAGACAAATAATTTATAGATTATTTGTCTCTATTAGACTATTAGACTAGTGTAGTCAGACTAAGCTACAAATATTATTATAATTATACACATTCACAATGTATTTTAATGAGTAGACTTATATACATGTAGTCACGTGATACATTAGGATGATGCAAAGTATATAACAAACAACATTTAGTCAATTTAGCAGATATTTGATATATAAAACAGAACAAGATACCAGATAATTATGATATCCTTAATATATAATCTATATGATTATCAGGGTGTGGACTCGAAAGTATGATATTTCTGTTTATATCGAATTTCACGACCCTAAATAGGGAAAAATATACATTTTTTAATATAATGGAGGCACTGGTAGATTCCCTATATAAATGAATCGAAACTTTTGCAAATCATTTGCGTCACAACTCTCGATAAATATCATAGATAAAGACCACTTATCTATAACTTTCTAATTAAAATGTTTGCGCACATAAAATAGTTTTAATATTTTTTAAATATTGAAAATGCATGTCGAATAGTTATATTTGGTAACTATATCAGGGTGTGTCAAAATATGAAGCATATATTTATCGAAACTAGGCAGTCATTATTGTAAGGTAATTCTAAGTACGAATTCTTTTATAATAGTAATTACAAGATCATAGCGAAGATGGAACTCTATGAAAAATTGCTCTTGAACGCGAAAATAGGGACGATAGAATCTGGTTCATTGAAATTTCATTAGATTTGCTTGAATTAAAATACTTGGGATAATTTATTGCTTTTCTCTAAATGAAATACTTGACAGCCATCAGTTTACTCTTGTTGAAAACAATACAATGGAGATTTTAATTTCCGTTTTTTAAAGATTGTATTCTTGTGTTTATTTCCCGATAGGGTCATACTGGTAAAATTCATTAATGCTACAAAAGACGAAAATGAAGTAACTTTGTTTAAGGACATTTTCTAAAGTTCTATTTATTGTTTTTCTTAAAGCACAATTTAAGATTTCATTCATATAATTAAACTTGTACGCGACATTTTTATTCATTAACAAACCATCAAAAAAACATCTACATTCCTACGCAAAGTTATAAAACCTTTTTAGGTCATGGACGTAAAAACCAACACTTCCGTATCGTATAAACTAAGAACGATATCCCTCTAACATCGAGACGTTACGTTAAAAAAACACCTGAATACCAGACAAACGAACTACCAAATCTTAGCGTATGTGACGCAGGCATGTAGATAAAGTCATAAGTTTGATACCCGCGAAACATTAATCGATTGCCTTTGAAACTTATATGTTTTTATATAAAACACATTATGTGTACGTGATATGATATGCGTACCTGTATTACCGCTACATGTGCACTTCATGACCTCGTAGATATTACGCCATTTGTGACTGAGCGTTCTGCGCAACTGCGGACAGTGTGTCACGAGCGGTTCGAGGCATGCGCGAAACGGCTCGAAAGTCCTGCAACCAATAAAAATGGAAACCATAAACACAAGTATAGGAAATACATAGATATAAACGGATGGATTTTTTTCATATAGTGATCGTGGATTCATACGTAACAGTGAGGGCTATGCGTCATGAGGGGCTCGAGGCATGCGCGGAACGGCTCGAACGTCCTGTAACAAAACAGTAAAGAACAACATGAAAATAACTGTCAAAATATATCATGGTGTAATTTCAAACGAATATATCAATTGCATGTGATAACTGATAAGTCAAACGTAAAAGTGAAGTTCGAGGCATGCGCGAAACGGCTCGAAAGTCCTGCAACCAATCAGAATCAAGAAATAATGTAAGAAATTATGATCCGTGTTCATATTTGGGGAAACAAAGATGTTGCTAACCCATAAATATTGAGGATCCAAATGTTAACAGATCATATAACTATGGATTTTACACGTCGAAAGACACATTACAAAGCCAAACAACTGGACTGAAATTGCCATCGATCTTAAGTATACCTTCATCATAATTTCCATCAGAATATCACACGATCACCAGCGCCCATTTCTTAGTATATTTAGCATATTAACATGTCACTTTATGTGGAGCATTAAAAAAGTTACTTTTTCACAAAGGTAACTCTATCCTTTGACGACAATAGGAACCTGTCAAAACTGGATTAAGTCATGAAACAATGTGTTCGAGCTCCAATATCCTCGTGGCAGTGCTTAGCATGGTACAATCACATAGTTGGATTGACAGTTTACAATGACATTCCTTTTTAGAATATAAAACCCTAATTTTCCAAGGCATCTGCTAGGTATTTGTATTTGATTTCATAATCAGTTTTCAACATTGTTGCGACATTTAATCGGTTGCCTACGCATGGAGATCTGTTGATAATCAGTTAAACAGGAGAACATATTTTTTTATGTTTAAGCCCATGGAATAAGGGTTTCATAAGATTATTAGGATCCAGGTAAAAAACACAATAATTGATAATGTTTGAATTGCTACAATAAGGTAACGATGATAAGTTGGGCAACTCTGAAAGCTCAACCCAAAAGAACATTAATGGATTCCTTTTTTTTTTGTGTCACAAATAATATCTTCTTCAAATAATAGCATCTTATTATTGAAATAGGATCCATATATTTAATGATGTTAAAAAAGCAAGCAATTGCCATTTTCGCATAGATAATTCTTTTTTATTCATCTGAAAAATAGCGTTCGATGCCCTGTATTCACATTTATGATAAAAAGGGGTTCAATTAAATGTCAATATAATCAAATATGAGTTTCCTTTTTGAAAGATCATCGACATTTAAGCATTGTTGTAGTTTCAATTGATACTATTAAGTTTCGTTACATGCCTGGGCAAAAGTTTCAATTTTGAAAAGACAAAATACAATTACTATATCTTTGTAATATAAAACTATATCCTATATCTGATATATGTTTATAAAAGTTTCATACGGTAGTAAATCGCTCACTGAAAAGTCATCAAATTAAATATGCAAGTATCCTATAATAATATTGGCTCACTTTTTTGGTAAAAAGAAACAGTTTAAAAAATGTAGAATGAACACTATTTTCTCATAAAACACCAAAAGTCACATTTCAACTAAATGTGGTATCAAGTTTGATATTCATATCATAACAACAGAAATACGTAATGAATAAAACCAGTCAGCTTTGATTTCGTCATAAGAAAACAATTTAATAAATTATGTTTTGACACATATCTAACCTCTGACCCAGTAATCTCTTGCTCATATGAAATGAGACTCCGTGTCTTGCCTTATACCAACAATAACTTTCATTTTCTTAATATCCATTTGCTTAGGGTATGAACATTCTATTTAACAGTAGGTTTTTAGACCGAAATGCACAGGAATCAAGTTTTGAATAATATCAGATAAAGGATCAAACACACCGAATACCATTTCGATTCGTTTGATATTAAGCGTTAAAACATTTTCTCTAGGGGTAATATTATGTAAACTATGTCGACAGTTAGGCAGTTATGCGAATGTTTGCCTCGTAATATTTGTTTTCTAAATCATTATTAACCGGCTAATAATCGAGCTCGTTTTTTGCAAATTTTTGGATATTGTTCGTTTGGTGCATATACCCCTGGATAAGTAGAAGATAATGGTAATTTAAGGACGCCTCTATAAATAAAAATGTTGTAAATAAAGAGAGTTCACCCTCCTAGAAATTAATATCTGCATAACGATTTAACACGTTCGATTAAATATTATAGGAACTTTGAAAGATTTCATATTTGATTTTACAAAATATACAAATTTTAGAAAACATATTTTTGCTCACTTCTGCGTAGTTTCAATTATTTGCATCCCTTGCTTTTATACTTGACTAAGATATACTTTTCTAAATTACATAATAGTGTCGATGCGTTTATCTCATTTGAAAATTAGTTTGGCCCTCTTTATTTCAATTTATGAGTTTGTCCCAAATTTTAGGGTCGTGTTCTACCTATAGATGACTGAATTGCCATCATATTTAGCTTGTTTTATGACACCAGGGGGGGGGGAGGGCATGCGTAGGAGCATTTCAAGGAACTTGGGGTAGACATTTTTTCATATCTCTT
>LQRL01003595.1:672-21268 GCA_001703475.1 Hydroides elegans
CGAGTCCAGACTATGGCCCGGTACTTGATTCCAATCCCCAGACTTGTTACACTTAACAAACTACCAAAATGAGCAAAATTTAGCATCAAACGTATCAAACTTTTTACTGATGTATGTTCTACATACCATTTATGACCTGAATATCCTGTTCTACGCCATAAATCCAATAAAACACACTTTTTTTTCAAAAATCCAACAAAAACACGTCTGCTGCTTTGTGTTTCGCGAAAAGCAAGGAAGACTTCCGGTGTGGCTATGCGCACCAAGCGGGACGCTGGTA
Source organism: Hydroides elegans (assembly GCA_001703475.1). Lineage (NCBI taxonomy): Eukaryota > Metazoa > Annelida > Polychaeta > Sabellida > Serpulidae > Hydroides > Hydroides elegans. Next base: position 953 of record LQRL01003595.1, read on the forward strand.
CCCGAGATTATCCCGGGATTATCCCACTACCTACAGTGTTTTTTTAGTTTTGTCTTTTGATTATCTGATAGAAATCAAAATCTTCGCGAAAAGGTCCTTCATCCAAGGATAAAGCACGATACTTGGGAGGATTTCTTAGTAGAATACACTTAGGATAAACATTCCAGTTGTTTAAATGAATTACACATATATAATAACTAAACGTTTTCCAAATATTTATTGTTTCCGTTTGGGAATAGCATACGTTAAGCTATCTCCTATGCATACTGCTGAATGACAACATACGTGTGATTTCAATAAATTCCAAAGTAGAATCTCTTTGAACCCTAAAACACTGTTAACTTTCATCAAACATATACGATTATTCTGCTATCTGTGTTGATTTAAGCCCTTATGTTAAATAAATCGAATTAAAATACTGAACAATGAACCGCACTTTAAACACGTAGCGTTGAACACACATAGAGTCTAGATTAATTAGGCCGCTGTTAAATTTAAGAAAAAAAACATTTTTGTTAAGTTTTTTATTTGGAAAAATATGGTTTCCACGCATATTTACGTCAATCTAGATATAAACGTGAACCCAGTAGAAAAAAGAGGGCACATTGAACAGAGCTTCATATTATTTGGTAAAATGCAACTGCGGCTTAATAATGAAATATGTTTGCTTTAAGTTACCCATCATGATTTCAAAATGTAATTGCAAAGTAGCATGAACGGTACGAAACTGTAATGTGGCCCTCTATAACATTAATTATTAATTTAATAATAACATACATTGATGTCATTTATGATAATCTATATCTCGGCTATCCTAATAGAGAAATATGATTGCTTTGTTAGTTATATACTTGGCATACCCTGTCAAATCCTGAGTTGAAATACCCCATACACGGATTAGTCAGGTCAAAAACGGACGTCAACATTGTTTGTTTATACTCTTTATTGTCAAAGGTTAACACTTTGCTTAAATTCACTCATTTACGGAAAGATATCAAAGTGCCTCAGGGATCCTAATTAATCCATTAAAGTGGTTTTTCATAGGCATATTGTACCTTGGATGTTTTGTGTACAACTCTGTGCTAGTTATTGAAAGATGAATACCCGAATTCTGCTCGGTTGCTCATGAAGAGATATAATGTTTGGATTGATATTGAGAGTTATACAGTTTTCGAAGATATGTACGCAGTTGGAAATTCGTAAGGACCCCGATATGACTAGTTTATCCAAATTATTTATTTCAAATATTAATTTCACTCGACAAAGAAGGGTTCAATACACCTATCATTTTGCAAACAATAAAAATAAATCAAAGTGATTTTGAAAACTTTATTATCAAAATATGCTAATAAATTATTAGAAGCAAGGAGCAAACGTACACTTTTTGTTTCTGGACATCTTTTTAAAAAAATCAAAATGACGTCTCGATATATGTTCGATGGATTAAAGGTTGATTCTCGTTATCTGGATTACAAGAAAGGTTCAACATATCGTCCAAACGAGGACTTCTTCAAAGAAGGATTAAATAAAGTCAAGGTCTTATTTAATACCGCACCAAAATCAGGTATGTTTGTATAATAAATTTGCATATTTCAATATCATAAATTATCCACGTATTCATTTTTTAAAAAGAAAGAAGCTATGTATCCACAGTGGTTTCTGATACAAAAACATTTAAATAAAAACAAGTGTTCGGTAACCCCTGATTTACTAAACCTACACATATTTACCTTCACCTTTATTCTAATTTTATGCAATATGCTTACGTATTGCAGCAATATTTATGTAAAAACAAGTGAAGGGCTTAGTGCACAAACCTGTTTAGTGCAAAAAACATGTTTTTGAGATAACAAGACCGTCGATATTGTTGATATGTGATATTAACGTCCTTATGAGTATTGAGGTCATACGATGAACATTAATTGAAATACAGTTTGAAAACCCTCAAAATACTGTGAAATACCCTCGATAGCTGTGAAATTTACTGTTTTACGTGCACAAACTAGTCTTTTCCAAAAAAAACTTGTTATTCCCATGCAATTTGCCATACCCACGCAAAGTCAATATGCTTAGTGCACAAATCTGTCGTTTGCAATAAACATGTGAAACAACCTGTATTTTCTTTATAGCAAAAGTGTATTAACTGATTCATGCATAAACTATCTTTTGCAATAAACACATTTTGCAATATTTATCATTTGCCTAGAAAAACCGTGAACTTTCAAAGCCGTTTTTCTCAAAACTACGATTTCCCACTAAACAGGTTTGTGCACTAAGCCCTTCAAGTATTCGGTAACCCAAGGATAAATACATCGACACATATTTACCTTAACATTTATATTCAAATCTTGATTTGTGAACTAATTTATATCTTCATCAAGCAATTCAATATAACACCTCTAGACGAAACAACTATAAATTCCCTTAGATATATTTCATCTTCATATGTTGTAGGTCCAGCGCGATCCGGTTGGTCAGGCGCTTCGTATGCGAGATCGGAACCGCTTGAGGAAGAACCGAGAAGTAAGGTAAGTCAATAACAGATAAGTCAAATTATACAGATGTCACTTCGATTGTTGCCAGCTCGCAAAAATATATATATAATATATATTCATATGATAAAAAATATGTCAATAGTAATTGGCGGATACTCTTCATATTGAAACCGATCGGATTAAATATTCATGCCTAACATCATAACAATGCATGCTAGAGTCGCATGAATTTTACATTCCATCTTATAAAAAGCCAACATCTTGCATTTCCATTCGACTTTCAGTCAGCCGTAAAATATTTCGTGACAAAAATCAAGATATTAAAAATTCGTTCCGATTTCAGTCAGCCGAAAAGCGATCTTCCCAATCGACAGAAATCATCCACAGACCCATGATGCCACCACGCCACCCGACCTTCATAATCGAAGAAACCCGAAAAGGGTCGAAGAGGGACGAACGAGTTGAACGCGGAGCCAAAGAGAGGCGAACACGGGTCAAGGCCACGATGAAGCCCGATTATAGCTTGCAAAGGGATAAGGAGTTTCTGCAGCTTATCCAGAGCACTACACGTAATGATATCCATAAAGCGATAAATGTAATATAAAGATAAAAGCATGATAGGCTAACATTTTCTGCAGAGGATTTATGTTTCCCATCGATATAAATTGTCTTCCTTTGAGTTTCTTTCCTGGGATCTGTTTAATATTAAACATCTATCATAATTTTTATCAGCTTCTATATTATTCTAAATATTCTTATTTAGATAAATTATAAACTCATATATATATATTTATAATGAATCGTGTATTTATTGTCACTAACGTTTCAACTTGTAAAGCATATATAACATTTATATACGACACCATACATGTATCTACCCATTTCCCTATACAGGTTCGAAATCGCAATCTGACCTCCGTGTGCGCAACATCACACGCGAAGCCCTCGATTATCTCGACACGCGCCACGACTACTGGCGCCAGCAGATTCCTGATCACGTGCGTCTTGCGTCACAGACGATTGTTTGGGATCACGAGGACGATGATTTGACGCATAAGACGCCGCAGCAGGCCATGCCGTATGTGGTGAAGCAGCTGGCTAAGGTCACAAAAAGTAAGGACGAGAGACGGGGGGTCATTTCTCATGGATAAATACAGTATATGCTTGTAAAGCTCGGGATTTATGACAAATAAGTACATGAACAGCTTTAACATAATTATACCAGTGTCAATTGGATTCAAAAGTATTCAATGCGACATATAGCAAGATGTGTTCTATTTTAGAAAGATGACAGGAAGCAACAATTACGAAAAGCAAATGCAGTCATGCCATGACATATCTAATTTTTTCTAAGTAATTAAATGAATATGTGAAGGTAGACTGATAGCATATTTGAATTGAAATCAAACAATTGTGCATCTTATGCTAAAGCAACGAAATTAACGATATAAAGATTAAAGACAGAACATATTCGTATGTTTTAACATTGTTTCAGTGTTAGCACAGGCCAAATACAGCCTCGCCATCGCGAGTGCCACGACCTTGATGAGTGACGTCAAGCGGATGGAGCGACGGTTGCCAGGCAAGGAAAGCGTCCTTGCCAACTGTTGCAGCATTCTTGGCAACGCGTACCTGGAGACGGGAGACACGGCCAAAGCGATCACTTTTCATACGCAGGATCTGCGCATCGGAACCGAGTTGTAAGTTGAAATTACTGACTTGGAAGCTTTTTATGAAGCAGTTTTTGAATGACTTTTAAAAGTTGAGGGTTCCAAAAAAAAAACGTGTTATATATCATACTGCTCATGATCAATGTGAATAAGATGTAGCTAGAAAAATACAAGAGACTGGTTGAATACTTCTACAGCTTTTAAAATCATATAAATCGTTTAATTTTTTAGTAATATTCCGATAGCCAAATCCAGAGCTTATGACAACTTAGGAAGAGTATACGCCAGGATCGGCAAATTCCAAAGAGCGATTAATGTGTAAGTATCCCTTGCTTTTTATTACTTTGAAAGACACGCTTTTAAAAGCTGAACTAATTAAATGCAATTTGGAATCTATAATTTTTATTTCATGTAACTCAAAAAGGAAAAGTTTCATGTGTATAATCTTTATCCTTTCATGCATTTTGTTATTAATACAGTTGGACTAAAAAGCTGGAATCCAATCCCAATATACCAGCAAATGAACAAACATGGCTATGTCACGAGCTGGGTCATTGTCATTTGAAATTGGGCAATGCAGAGAAAGCGAGAGAATATGGAGAGAGTTCTTACCAATCCGCTCTGGATAGTCAAGATACACAGGCGCAATTGAATGCATCAATGCTAGTTGCACAAGCTATATGTAAGGGCATTTTATTTCGTATACTCTTTGTCAATAAATTGGCAATAAAATCTGTTTGCATATCGATTTATATGCCAAGTGTCTGTATAATGGTTCATTTAGTATCATTTGGTAGTGTGATGATTGGTTTTGTATATGTTATTCTGTCGTAAATGATATCAAAGTCATATACGATTTCCAACGATCTCATGTTTTTCAGTGCGAGAAAATATGTTGCATGGTTGTAAATCTGCCCTCGAAAAAGCTTTGAAGAGTGGTGCATCAGCTGGTAAGCTAATATAATTTAAGTTTATATTGTTCGTTTTAGCTTTTTAATAAGTATTTAAATATAAATCGTTCAATCATTCCAATATATCACAGTTTTGAGCATCGGCGATCAGTGTATTATGAATCGGGGCTAAACGTGTGTTCTACATTTTGTTTCAGATGATATGGTGAGTTCAAACTCTGTATCCGAATCACTAAGCAATCTCCGCAAAGCCATTAAGACGTTCAAGAGTAGAGAGAAGGAAGCAAAACAGATGCAACCAACCATATTTTACCCGCCAAAAAGTTCAAAGAGTCGAGGGCGATCAAGACAGAAACGCCAAACGGTTGCTAGTAGAAACGGAAGTAATGGGGCGCAATCAGTGAAAAGTGCACAATCAGCGCATAGTAATGGGACTGGTCACATGACTGAGACGAACAATAGTGATCAGACAGATCCATGATTTTACATGGATTTAACTGTTTTGAAGACTTATGCAAGGATATAAAACGCTGAGGATTTGTTTGTTGATAGACTGAATCTAGATTTCCAAAATCCCATTTGAGAGATATTTAAAATAATCCTAAAACAATATAACAAATTTATGTTTCATGATGGATGTTTCATATACGTTCTTCTTAACATTCAAGTTTTCCATCAATAAATAAACGGGTCGAGGGCGTCTCCATATTTGGATACGTCTCTCTAAACGTAGAGGTCTTTATATGAATAGACACGGTGGTCTCCGTTTATTGACACGTTTGCCTAGTTTTTTTTAAATAAATAGTAACAAATATGTTTAAACGGGGAATAAAACAGCGACATGTAAAATATTTTATTTATTTATATCTAAAAGGACATAAATGACTGCATAAAATGCGAAAATATATAGATGAAATTTACATTTTAAATTGCCCTTATAGATGGACTATCTATGGACTTTAAAGTGTTTATTGTAATCCGGTTAATATATGTCATTTTAAGAATTTATCCTGTCGCTTATAATGCAGATATTAAAAAATAATACTCAAAATGTGTACATTAACCATATGAATCATTTGAGAATAATTGATAAGAGAATATATAAAATAGTACAGCAATATTTTGTTTCATTTAAACATTAGTAGATGAGTTTGTTTTACGTAATGTTGGTCGCGGAATCAAGATTGGTTTGCGGAATGCCTCATTTCTCTCCAAGTTACTGAGCGTAAACGCAATTTCATCATCGTCCAAATAGTCCTCGAAATATCCCTCATTCGTCATCCCCATAGCATCATATCGCTGTGATGTCGAAGGCTTATAACGATCCGCATACTTATCTGCTTTCGAATCTTGTTCATATCTATTTCCCTTTCGCTGATTCAAATTGTCGATTTCGTTCTTTGTTCCGTCATAATCGACGGAAATCGATGCTTGATCATCCGCATAGTTACTACGGTTGTCAAGGGTGATATGTGGCTTGAAGTTTGGTGACGTGTGTACCATGGCAACGTCTTCGTTGCTATGGATTAAGCGGCGGATTACTGGGGAATCCATATCGTAATCAGGAGCAGGGATGCTGTCGTATGGGAAGGCGACTTGTTCGTCTGGGTTCTTGGTGTATTTGTCATCAAATACTGGGACTAAGAGGAAAAAGTAAATGCTTTGTATTTACTAAAGAACCCTATTCATGCAACAATACATGTCAATTGGTTTGACGAATTGCATCTTGTAGGCAGGTCAGAAGACGTATTAAGATAATTATGGTCCCGCGAACAGCAGTGAAGCGTTGTTATTGCGTTGTGCTATTTAATGCGCGTTAAACAAAGTAGTTGATTGCACAAGTATGTTGTATTTTATGTTCGGATTTGAAATGAATTAACACTATTTTTCGTTTTTCGTACATTGTTGTCATCTCGAAAAAACGAATGGACGGTAGGTACACGGACCATGTACATCTGTTTAAAGCTAAGAACTGTTCAAATGTTTGATTCTAATATTGAGCAAAGTTAACAATTACCTTTCTTTGCACTTTCACTTGAGCTTGACTTGACAGTTCGTGTGCTTGTCTTGCTTCCTGTCTTCGATTTACCTTTCTGTGAACATAAGTAATTAAATTATGTACTAATTATTTAGATGCACAACGTCATCATATTCTGTTTTAACACAGAACATTGCATGGATTTGATAGTGAAAACGTAAACTCTTGTATAATAGATAGCTAATGGCTTCTTATAGGTTCCTATACTTTTAATAATGTTGTTTAGCTATGCTATATGCTATGTTATCTATGGTATGTGTCACTTAGGAAACTGTTAATGACTACTTACCACGTAATCCATTATCTGAAAAAAAGCGATAAAAATATCAACAAATTATTTTAAATGATTGAGTTCAAAGAACCGCAAATATTATAGATACATCTTATTTATGAACCACAGTAAGAGTAGGGACACGAATTTATGATTTTCCGGGCAATGATGTACAACATTCGGCGATTTACGAACGTGAAATGAGAGTTCATGTGACATTACATTTGTTCAGTACTTTGGGTCAATATAATATTTATTAACGATAGATGTCAATCAAGTTAAAATGTATATTTAATGCTATTTTTTATAAAAGATACAAACACGATTAAAGCTCAATAACATAAGTTGATCCACTTACCTTTCTGTTAAAGACGGCATGGAACAGAAATATGAAAAGACCCTGAGGAAAATATGAAACAATGCAATAATGTGACATATGTAGTTTGCAATAGATTATTTATAAAGCAGTAATGATATGAAAACTTATATTGGTAATACCGTATTATTGTTTTTATAATCATATATTTATAGTGCAATACAGTTATACATTATAAATACAGTAAATACATCCCTTACAATATAAATATTACGAAACGTTTATACCAAATATATCATCTTGAACTATCTGAGAACTACATAACTAAAATGATCTCGAACTGACCTGCAGTGAGTTGAAGATGCAGAAGAGATATTGGTAAACGAGCCTCGTGCTGTTGATGGAGAAGATGCCAAAAAGCCACGTGACTCCCAATACGGGCATGATCACCAACAGGTTCCATAAACTTGCTCTGTAGAAACACGAATAATAAATGTTTAGGTAACTTTATCGGGATGCATTGGAACATGTATAACGACAGGGCTCGAAACTCGATTTGTTTCGACCTCGAAAACCGGGTGATTATTGGCCACCATGAGGCATGATCATCAACACATTTCGTTTCCTGTAACTGTAGTATAAACTGTATTTTTATAAGTCGAATCTATTTGAATAACTTTAACTGATATATAATTCTCATAGTGTTTGTGTAGAAAGAAAAGCAAAGCAATCCAATAAATCGAAGGCACAAGAATATGGCGGATCCAGTTGCTTACTTGACATTATTTCGTTTCTTGTCTGCCTGACGAATAGGTGAACCGGAAATCCGTTTCAAAATTGCAATTACGATTCCAATATTGATCTGAATGAGAAATGTGTTATTTTAGGTATTTTATTAAGCATGTACTGCCTATAACAAATGAAACATATAAATATAACATTTGAATATAAATATGCTAAACCATTCCTCATAGTTTATTGAGTGAATTTAGTGAATTACGATATAAGTATGTTTTATGTGGATCTTACCAGAATTATAAGCAGGATGCACGCAATGAAAACCCAAAACACCCAAAAGTCATAGTCCAACCAGCAACTGTGTAAAACAAACATATTATCTCAAAAATTCAAAAATACTTCAAATGGTCATGTGTTGCATTTAAGGGCAAAATGTATTGTTTTACTTAAAATTTATTGAAGGGAATTCATAAGCTTATGAATCGTATGAAAAAATGCACAATGTGCTTACTATTGCTCTGTTCCATATCCGTCCAATTGCCCGATGCCAAGACAAATTCCTACAATTGTTGCTGGTACAACTGGAAAAAAGGATTTCTAATCTGTGATTTGCCAAAACAGAACGAACGAACACTTCACAATGTAAACGGTTTAACTAATTAGAGTTGTTTTCAAATGTGCATTTTACAACTTTTTTTGTTATTATTATTTAATTTCAATATACGATTCGATATTTGGACGAAGAGGGTCCGCAAAATCATTGGTTGCTCGGACAAAACTTAAAAAGGAAGCAATAAAACTAGCTTCTACTGACACCATGCAAGTACAAGCATTGCGCTTGTCTCGCGTTTCCGCCGGACGTGGAAGACAAACATGACGGAGATGACGAGTTGAATTCCTTCGACGAGCATCACACAGAATGCGGCCAGGTAGAGGAATTCGAGCAGGGCTGCGATTGCCGTGCAGAGGTCCTGGATTGGAATAGGAAAAATTGAGGTTATGTTGCATGTGAACGGTATGATTAGATTCTAGGATATTAGTAACTGGAAGTATGTGTCGATGACAGGTAAGGCTAGGCTATTCTTAGGCTGTGATGTGATGAAATCTACTAGGAAATCTCAGGATGACAGGCGCAAATCCAGACAATTTTGAACCGGGCGCCAATGTATTGGTTGATATTACATATAAGAGCAAAACAGGAGCTACCCATAGTATGCGGTCTAATATTTAGATAAATAGACAAATGCGGGCCAGGATATGACATTGCGTTGATATCATGGACGGCAGCTATCATGTATTTCATTTTACTAACCAATGTTCACAAATGCTTAGATTCGAACATTGCCGTACTATTTCATAAACTATTATCGATGTAATGTCATTACCTGGTTTGTTGTTTTGTCAACACCAGTCACAAAAACGATATTAGCGAAGAGCAGTGCAATGCAAAGATTGATGAGAACCACAGCTTGATGTGACTTCACATGTCTGCAAATGAAAATGATCGGTGGTTCCCGAATGTCAGCGATTACCGACTCATCCCCCTAAATTATGGTGCAGAATCCCTATTTAAGCCCTACTCAATGGTTACTTATTTTCATGCACATCATGCTTAATCGTTTTTAACAATACCATTTCTAATATATCAAAGGAAATTATGTTGTTGACAATACCGGTTCGATTTGAATATAAGAAAATGCATCGACTGTATAATACATAACAATTCGATAACAAAGCAATTACTATTTGAAAATATAAATATTCACTACTTACTTCCATAGGCAAATATAAACAATAATTGTGAGAAGAAGTGCAGTCGTTGAAATTGAAATACCAACTATAGAAATGATGCCCAATACAACAGCATGTATTGTTCCTTCCTAAAACAAAAACCACATGTTTGTATTTATGTCTTATCAAAATAAATTATATCACGTGTGAAGAACACCATATTCAATAATGAAACACTCTTTAATGCAACAAGGCGTATATCAGGATCGAATCTATGAGTTTTTGGCTAACTATCATGTATAACCAGTAGTATAATAAAGAGTTTGGGCAAAAAAATTTTTGGATGACCCTTTTGGTAATTTAGGTACGTTGATTTTCTTGAATTTGTTTTTTTTTTGCACAATGTTCTTTAGTGTTATCTTCAATCTCCAAACATACTTTTAATCAAATTTAAGCAATATGCCCAAACTGTCTAATAATTTCTGTCTTACCGCTGGCGGTTTCCTGCTGACGAGAATGGCGAAATTGGTGAGATGATCACATTCGCATTGAGTAAGAGAATCATTAGAATTTGTCACATTGCAACCTTCGATCGACCAAGCGCTCTCGTTGTAGTTCCAGAATGCACATTGTGCCGTCATGTTTTCGGGTATTTGATTCTGGTTTAAACAAAATAAAGAATATATAGTCTACCGGACAACAAACATTGACAGTAATAATAAAGCATGAGTTAATCAAAATAAGTGCATAACTTCTACTAGCAAATTCAGACAAATGTGATAAACCACCTGATTTTAAAAATATGATTTCATAGTCTCAATTCCACTTTTTACAGTGAAATATACAATTAATCTTTATAAGAGTCTTTCTTTTAATGATGTTTAAAGCACACAATGAACCATTGTCTCTACATATGAATTCAACCTTACGTTAAATTTTATTGAGTACATACGATCACACTATTTTCTGGTTCTTAGTTTTAAATTAAAAAATAGCATTATTGAATTTATAATACTAAACATACATGAGAGAATGCCATTTCTATGGGTGGGTTCAGCGTCATCCCTAAAGTTCCATTTACACTCAGTGAAAGTACACGCGAATCAATGTACAGATCGGTCTCGTTCAAATCCGAGGAATTAGCGGGCAGCAAAACATCGATGGATTTATAGTATGAGCTCGATACGGATAGTTTCAGTTCATCAAAACCTGTGTTTGACAAACAGTTAAGCTATTTTGATACACACAGCCAAAAACAATGGGGGACACAAATACCAACAAGGCAGTGTAAATATGAGGATGCGTTTAACATTACAGATGTATCATATATAAAACTTAATTCATTATTGATTACTATATAACTGAAAAGTCTAATCTAGTAACGAAACATAAGCGAATAAACCAAATCATACACAGTTAATCGTATCAAATCAAAGTGGCTTAATGTTGAGACAAAGTTTAAGCATGAGAAACCGAAATCGCATAGCCAGTGTTACGTGCAAAAAAGCCCGCCGTGCTCAAAAGCCCGTGGGGCATTCTTGCACGCAACCGTTCACGTTCAAAAAAGCCTGCTTTGTGCAAAAAAATCTGAGTCGTCTTATCTTAATATCTTATGCAAATATTTGAGCTTTATCATGTGGTGATAAATGGTTGTTGATTATTGAAAATAAAAATGAAAATAACTGGAAATTAAAATAGAAATAACTGTCACACTTTTATTGAAATATATCAAAATCATTTACAGCTTGATTTTTAACGAATTACTCCAAGGAAAATAAACAAACCAATGCGCATAATGACAACATATCTGAATATTTAATTTGTTATTTCATGTTTTAGCTCTAATTACAAATGTATAATCTTTATTCATTTTATATTACATCAGGCAAATTGAAGAATTTAAAGGGAAAGAAGACATTAATGTTATTAAGATTGAAAGAATAATAATCTGTTCTGTTTTGTATTTAATTAAATTGAAAATCATCAATAATTGGTTATCTTCACGGTTGATAAGCTATCACACATAAATACTTGAATGAACAGATAAGACGACTAGGGTTTTTTTTGCACGAAGTGAGCTTAATGATTTTTTCGCCGTGCAAGAAAGCCTGAGTCGTCTCGTGATTAGTGATAAGAAAAAAACCTGCCCTCGAGAATACTAGAATTTGCTCACGTTCATAAAGAGTATATAGAGTAACGGGGGCTTTTGAGCACGGCGGGCTTATTTGCACGTAACACAGGCGTTAACTAAATACAAGGATAAACCAACCTGCGCCATTTACAATATTATCAAGAGTTTCTTTGCTGATGGTTATAGTGTCATGGATCATATCCTCGTCACGCCACTGGTTCACGGTCGGGTACGTCAGGCTTGTAGTTTGGTCGAGAGATTGGGTTGTTACTTCGGTAACTAAGTGACAATACGTTTGGATTTTTATCGATAACAAATATGATTGGATGATGAGCAAATTTAAAAGAAGTGTTAACATTGATTTTATATAGATACAAAAAATTAAAAATGTCATATTTGAATAATAGATACTTACTGTCTCGCAAAGAATGTTTCAGAATGTTACAGCTTCAATTAATAATTTAAACTATCAATGTTTAAAAGTATACACTATACATTCATGTTTTATATTGCTCATCATACGAAATACATTAAATTTGCTTTAGGTTTTAACCAACCAAGCATTTCGGTAGAGATTGTTTCATTCTCATTGGGATCCTTCTGAATTGCGAACACTCCACCATACGTATCGACTGTTTCAAGCAAAGAAACGGCCTTGTCTGGGTGTTCCTGTAAGGATATTCATATAAAAAAGTATTTGTCTAGTATGCTCATATTAAGTTCCACAAAAAACAACAACACAATAATCGATCTGGCTTTACTTTATACAGTAGATTAATTTGCACAAAAAGTGAAATAGTCGGTAACTGCAAATTATACAGGGTGTGCTTACGGAAAGTCGATTGCACATCATGAAAAAAAAACATAGATATGGGGAACGTTTCCTTCTTCTAAAAAATTGATTCACTTTGCATAGGCTATAGGTAATACGGGGGACGAAAATGGTGTTATTGTGAGAGTTTATGAGAAACTGATAGAAAAAATATTTATGATGTGCTACATATAGGATACATATAGGATAACCTATGTTATCTTGTATATCGCAGGGCTCTTTTGCTTTAGAAATAGCCATCATTCATAGGTCTAACAGTGGCCAGTGGCCGTTACATGAAAATAACACACTGCAGCCAGCGACGTCAGTGTGTTATTAGTTATATCACCACTGTTCTTCACTACATACAACGCTTCAGCCATGCGATATTATTAGTTAAGACGAAATCATCTGTCTGAGCTATCCAAAGCTTTTTGAAAGCTTTTTGAATGACGATGGAATATTACCCTAAGAATCTTGCTCCATGAGTCGTTGTTTTTCACAGTGATGAGGTTGCTAACAGTGGTTGTAACGGAAACCATTTCACTCTGACTTAACGCTACAGTTTCTGCGTTGCCCTCTTGACGACGGAGTTCTGCAAGCGTAACGACGGAGTCCACTGCCGAGTTTATGTTGCCTGTCAGGAAATTGTTACCAGTAGTAAATAGATCTAAATGTTTATTTATTTATGGTGGTCGACTAACTTTGGTCCCAGTTCTTTACCCAATGGCTTAAACGGCACGTCCGCGGTCCGATTGAAATATTAAAATTGGTTAACATTGTAACTACATGACGTTATTACCTTACAGAAAAGTTGAGGAAATAGTGTTTAGTTATATAAGATAATTTATGTCATTATTAATACTGTAAGAAAACAAATCATACACTTAAAGCGAATATAAGCTGATTCTCTTTATTGATGCGACAAAAACATGATTGAAATACAGACCGGGCGGAATGGGCTCCGTGGTATTGGTGGCTTCTTCAAGGGTTTCTGAGACCGCTTCCGCTTCCTCAGCCCCACCCACACCCTCCTCTAAACGCTCAACCTGTCAATCAAATATAATTATCATTTGTTTTCTCATTTTAGTATATTTAAGGTGGCAAAATTTTATCCTGCCTTTAATTACCATGAAAATTGATTTTTGAGAATATATAAGATTAGCGAGTTTTTGATAAATAGAATAAAGTTAAGATAAAAATATGTTTAGTTGTAGTTGTTCCTTTAAAAAATACAAAATGCAGCGAATTTCAAATTCATTGAATCGATTAAACAGCCCTTGCTTTACTCACAGCCACGGCAATCTCCACAAATGTCTCATCGACGCAGTTCAGGAAATTGGGTTCCTCCCAGTCACCGTCTTCGCTACAACGACGAGTGGCATTCCCTAACATAAAGATAAAGCAATATTCAGTTCCCCTCCATGTAATATAATTGTCTTGACAATTTGTACAATGTTTTCTTAGTAGGCTGCCTCAGAAATTTGGTTTCACGTGAGTGCAGAATTTTCAGTGCAACATGTTGTAACTATCAACATTCATTATGAATATTAAAAACCAATACCTATCATTCCATCAGGACATTCTTGTACATTTACTGCACCGGCTGCTGTTGTCGTCCAATCAATACCCTCGTATGTTTCCTCCGGGCACACTGGATCTTTCGGTGCAATAACATACACAGAAGCCCTGCTCTGTGGACCTTCATCTACAAAAAGCACCATTTAATCATTTCCGGCATAAATTAGGGTTTTACAAACATCTTCGAAAAAATCGGTACAACTCCGCTATGTTATCTAACATGAATAATATGATGTTTAGAGTTAATATGAATTATTGATTGGCTACTCCCACTCGATAAAGGTCGCCCGTAAGACGTTGCTTTTCGATGTGACGTCGAGAGGAAATTTCAATTAAAAATCCGGACGGTGATCCTTTTCACATGATCGTCTTTCTTACGTCCAATTTTGACTGTCGACGTCCAAGTAGAAATAGGACGTCTAGAAAACGTTCATATGAGCCAAAAATTACGAAATCATTTTCAATGCTAAAGGCCGTCATAAAACACTTTATGTTTTATAACCCGAAATAATGAGGCGATGAAAATAATCAGTGCATCGGTTTTATATATCACATATCACTTTCTGGCGATTGCAAATTTATTGTAAATTAAGTATCATCAGTTCAAACATTTCATATCACAAAAACATCTCTGTACTCTGTGTTCTTATCAAGTTGTAAAACAGATTAAGTAGATATATAAGTGATACTGTAAATCGACCACAAGTGAAAATCCTCCTAACCTTGAGAGACGTTTTGGTTTGAAGCACTGCATGCATACTCTGTTGTGAAGAGAGGACTTACAGTCCATGTTGCATTCCACTCAAACTTGATCAGGTCATCCACTGAATAAATCATAAATTAAATTAGCTTAACGAGGAAGTTTTAACTTGATTTATATTAATTTGAAGTAGAAATTCAAACGACTTTCGGGCGACGAAATCGTCATGCTATTATTACCATAAGGAAATTATAATATATACATGTACGTTTCGATATATTCATGCATATTGTAATATCACAATTGCAAGCATTCATAAGCCACTGCACTGGATTGTCAATGTGATATAAATGTCATTCCACATTTATGAGTATCTAAATAAATACAGTGGCGCACGTTGAAAAAATGCTACCTTACATTTAACATACACACATGTAAACGATAATCTCATAAACAATTAACGAAAATACGCTAGGAAAAATAAATGGTTAGAACTGCGCGTCATTGGTTTCAGGGCTACAGTCCTTGTGAACATCAAGGGACCACTTAAAGGGACCACAGTCTATTATGTAGTGAAATGTCAATAATAGACTATTGAGCATCGGATGAGCGTAATCCTAGGAACAAACTCGAGGCTCGGGAATCCTGGAAATCGACTATTTAGATCCAGATTGTGTTCCAAGTGGAATTATCTAAGGAAAAGTAATAAGTGATAGCAGACCAATTTCGAAGTCCATAATGCCAATGTAGTCTTATTTCCCGATGTTTCAAATTGAATGTGGCATGATTGGCGCGTCTATTTAAGGCACCCTGTTTAATACACAAAACGACGTGATTATGACGTATGCGACGTTCGTGAGGTGAAATATGACTTCGCTTCGATGAGAAACTAGAATATCGAGTCATTTAATTAAAGACATGTTTCCATTAGGCAATAATAACGTCATAACGTCACAAACTGACATTGACATTTCACATTATGTTGACGTTGTAATATGACGTCGTTGTGGCGTCACCTCTGATCTATATGGCACTTAATGTATTTATTAAGAAAAAATATATATATACCTTGTAAGCTTTATAATAAAAACATAAACCAGCAGAATAAAACCTGAAGTTTATCTACCCGGTGGAGTATATCGGGTTCCATTGATATACCAATGTATAAGTGGCGGCTCGCTTTGGTCGGGATGCCCCGTCCACTGACGTTCAGTGGTACATGTCAGGTTCACCGCATCCTCACCACTAATAATGGTAGATGTAATGGGGGAAAGGTGACTAGTTGGAATGGCCAGCACCGTGAAACTGGCCTTAACTGAGCTCTCAACGCCGCTATGGTCGATTCTTACAGAGCACGTTAGGTTCCCTGAGTGACAAAATAAGGCGCATATTTATTGTCAGAATTTATAAATTAACATGAAATAAGATTACTGATACAGCACTATATATGCGATGAAAAAGTGAACACATTAACAATTTTGAAATGCATATATTGTTTGTTTTGTCAATAATGCTAGGTTGCATATGACAATTAATTGAACATTGAAGTGTCCTACCTGAATCATAAGCTTTGACAGGGTCTAATGTGAGTGTTGAAATATGGTATGAATCATTTTTAGCTAAGGTCGTGATGCCTATCCGTCCACCGCTTCGAAGCTCAGAAGCGTTTAGACGCCACGTCACGGTAAAGTCGATATCTTCAGGTACAATTTTAAAGCTGCACCATGCTTCAAAGATCTCGCCCTCCAGTGCATCAGAAGGTAAGGTCAGCTGGTGGTGGAATATTTCGCCTAGAATAATTGAATAATTGTACTTGTCTTGTTAAGAAAATTATATCATAGATTAGCCGTAATGATGAACACTTCAAGTTTATCAATTTATGTCATATCAATAGTTTTTCAGTGTTGCAGATTTTGTATCATTCAACAGATGTGGCACTTTAAATCTAACCAACAGTAATATAATAGAAACTGTATGATTGTGTATACATGTCTGTCAACATTTGAAATGTTAATCAATTTAGGATAGGATTCCATACCTGGATCGACTGTAGTCGGCTCTGCCTCGGTAGTCAATTTGTCCGTTGTTTGAATCAATGTCGTTTGTTCCTCTGTTGTTGGAACACCGATCGACGTCCTTTCCTCTTCAGACGTGGTTTGTACCACGGTTGTGGTAGCATCAGAAGTGAACTCAAACTCGAACGTGGTGGTAGGCGATTCAGATGTTGATATATCAGTTGAAACGTCAACATCGGGTTCAGTTGAAAATTGTTCCGTGCTAAACTCTTCCTCATACGTAGTTGTTGGAACTTCAGTGGTTACTACGTAAGTGGTTGGATCAATTTCGGACGTGGTAGTTTCTATTGCTGCTTTTTCTGATGTAAAGTCAAACACGATTGTAGAGGTTGGAGCTTCAGTAGTTATTCCGTCAGTGGAAGGGTCAAATTCATATGCAGTAGTTTCTACATTTGCTTTCCCTGATGTAAACTCAAACAGGACTGTTGATGTGGGAATATCAGTGGTTTTTCCGTAAGTGGTAGGATCAATTTCGGAAGTGGTTGTTTCTGTTGTTCCTTCCTCTGATGTAAACTCAAATAGGAAGGTAGATGTCGGAACTTCAGTGGTTGGATCAGTTTCGGTAGCAGTTGCTCGATCTGCTGTAAAATTAAGCGAGTCTGTAGTTGTAGCGTTTTTATCTACTTGCATTGAACTCCAACTACTGGACTGACTTGTGATTGGAACAACGGTTGATGTCCTATTGTTCTCGTGAATTGTGGAATAGCTTGTACTCGCATCCGATGTTAACGTTGTGGGCGTACTTGGTGCTGGTGTAGACGGACTTGAGATTAGCACAGGGGTTGATGGTTCACCTCTTCCGGTTGTAGGTGGTTGACTTGTATTCGCATCCGATGTTAACGTTGTGGGCGTTTTGGTAGAACTTGGTGCTGGTGTGGACGGACTTGAGATTAGCGCAGGGGTTGATGGTTCATCTCTTTCGGTTGTAGGTGGTTGACTTGTATTCGCATCCGATGTTAACGTTGTTGACGTTTTGGTACTACTTGGTGCTGGTGTGGACGGACTTGAGATTAGCACAGGGGTTGATGGTTCACCTCTTCTGGTTGTAGTTGGTTGACTTGTATTCGCATCCGATGGTAACGTTGTGGGCGTTTCGGTACTACTTGGTGCTGGTGTAGACGGACTTGAGATCAGCACAGGGGTTGATGGTTCACCTCTTCTGGTTGTAGGTGGTTGACTTGTATTCGCATCCGGCCGATGGTAACGTTATGGGCGTTTCGGTACTACTTGGTGCTGGTGTAGACGGACTTGAGATCAGCACAGGGGTTGATGGTTCACCTTTTCCGGTTGTAGGTGGTTGACTTGTATTCGCATCCGATATTAACGTTGTTGGCGTTTTGGTACTATTTGGTGCTGGTGTAGACGGACTTGAGATCAGCACAGGGGTTGATGGTTCATCTCTTTCGGTAGTAGGACGTTGACTTGTATTCGCATCCGATATTAACGTTGTGAGCGTTTTGGTACTACTTGGTGCTGGTGTAGACGGACTTGAGATTAGCACAGGGGTTGATGGTTCATCTCTTTCGGTAGTAGGAGGTTGACTTGTATTCGCATCCGATGGTAACGTTGTGGGCGTTTTGGTACTACTTGGTTCTGGTGTAGACGGACTTGAGATCAGCACAGGGGTTGATGGTTCATCTCTTTCGGTAGTAGGAGGTTGACTTGTATTCGCATCCGATGGTAACGTTGTTGACGTTGCAGCACTACTTTGTTCTGATGTAGATTGGCTTGGGATCGACGTTGTGGCTGACGTTGTATTTGTACCGGGCGTTGTTTGATCACTTGAAATGGCAACCGACGTTAACGTTGTAGACGTTGTAGCACTACTTTGGTCCGATGTAGCTTGACTTGAGATTGACGTTGTGGCTGACGTTGTATTTGTACCGGGCGTTGTTTGATCACTTGAACTGGCAATCGACGTTAACTTTGTAGACGTTACATCACTACTTTGCTCTGATGCAGATTGACTTGAGATTGACGTTGTGGCTGCCGTTGGGCTTGTACCGGGCGTCGTTTGCTCACTCGTACTTGCACCTGACGTTAACGTTGTTGACGTTGCAGCACTACTTTGTTCTGATGTAGATTGGCTTGAGATCGACGTAGGTGTTGATGTTACACCTGTGAGCGCCCATGCCCCACGAAATGTGTATAATGAAATACATAAAATAAATACATGCGCCTTAATCATGGTTGATGCGGAGTATTGAATGCATACATATATTTCAGTTTGTAAAAATAATAAGTTTGTGGTTATTAATTGTTATTGTTTATTAATTATTCTGATTTGATTTATCCATGCTACGGTTAATTTCAGAAGGGAACTTACTATTTATAATTGACGTAACAATTATGGAATTTATTGTAGAACTTCAATAAATAAACTGAAACCACAATATTCGCTCAATATTACGTGTATATAACTATCCAATCATTAACGTCGACTTCATTACTCCATTTTAACCATTTGAATTCGTGTTTTGAAACCGAAGCGCAATACATATATATTATTTGCTTAAAAGCAATTGCAATACCCACGAAATCCGAATATTTTACAGCAATTTAGTTTAATTCACTGCAATAAAATGGCAACTAATTTTCATTATCCTCTTAATTGAACATTCTTCAATGTAAATCAGTCACTTCAATTTACTTCATCTTCTCTTATCAGTAAACTTTGATACGATTAAAATGATATAATATCTAAGATGTCAGTGGTGGTATTGACTTCCGTGTTAATCTTTTTTTTTCTCAAATTTCATTTAAAAGATATTGATGCTTAAATATTTCTGATTGGAACATTTAAAAACAAATGTTTTTTTTTGTGGGGGGGGGGGGGGGGGGGGGGGGA
>LQRL01003595.1:21492-31962 GCA_001703475.1 Hydroides elegans
TACTTAAGGGCCCATACTGCCGCGAAATTATTTTATAAATTCATATATCATATTTAAAAATATGCCGAACTTCCATACCTAAATGGTGTTAAGCAGCAATATTTTATGGAATGCAAGAAAAGATACGTCTGTCGTTCATCGTTTCAGTTTATTCACCTTCATAACAGTTTATCTACATATTACCATGTTATACAAAGTAAGTTTTTTTTCTAAATTCATATACCTTTTTATCAATTCTTCCAAGTATCATGTATTAGTTGTACATTTATTCAATATTCATTTACGTGTATATTGATGAGAAATAAGCATTTAATATATAACAATTTTATATATATTCTAACATATATTACAAAACAAAATATGTTTTGTGAAGATTACTTTGAGTCCATTAACACGTTTTATGATTGCAAGATGTAAATTGACTGATGAACTTTGAAATGTTAAAGAATGCATAGCATTTTGAAACAAAAAAAAACAATCTTTCAGACGAAAATGAATTATTCTTATGTTATTCTTACAATTATTGTACTCATTTCTATGTTTATAAAGTGTAATATTCCATTTGTTTAAAAGACTAGATAATGGAAATTAACTAAATACACATGTTTGAGACAACCAATAAATAATACTATATTTGCATCGACTCTCAAACATGATATTGCACAAGCTATAACATATAAATGCAGTTTTTAACAGTTTTTCAACTGTATTTCTTTTAATTGTTGAATTCGGATACCACCGACAAATATTTTTCATCTTTTCATTACCTGTATTTTAAGCTTTAAATGTTACATTTCGTTACAGAATTGACATTCAAAACATGCTCACTGAATATCTATTTAGTTGACCTGTCCAAACACATATTTAAGTGTGATACACTATGAAATGATTGAATATGTTTTATGAGAATGAGTATATTTATATTCAACTTGTTATATTATAGCGCATAAATGAGTATTTTTCTCATCCCTATGAAGGTCACAGACAGAAATATAAAACATATCACAAATCAGTGCCTTAGCATCACACTCCGATACTACAGAATGCAGACACACAAATAGCATGTTTTTCGTCAAAATGAACATATCAATATATACATAACAAACATACCAAAATATAATATAAACAACATTATGCGTATAATCATCTATGACTTTTGTGACGTACTTTTGGCAAGGAACGGCGTAGATCGCGGTAAAAAGGGACTACTTTTCGGCGTTGGTCGCGGACTATTTTTTGGCGTATTTTGTGGACTATCCGACTTGCGCAACGTCACATTGACTACTTCCGTTGTTTTCATTTCATCTACTCTACGGAGTTTATCGAGCATTTGTCGCTGTAAGGATGACGTAGAGCTTTGATGACTTAACACAGAACCAGAAGAATGACCATTGCGTTGTAGCGATGATTGTTGTGAAGGTGGAGGTGTGAATTGGGAATAGGGCGGAGGAATATCGCGCTCTAAGCTGCTGCTACTTTTAGGCGGAAGTGAATCGAAATCCGTCCGCGGTAAGCGTTTGTGCGACGTATTTTCACGGGGTAGCGATAAAGAGTTTTGATATCCACCACCGTGTTTGTTATCATCGTCATTGAGCACTAAAGTCACCTTATTATCATTGCAGGCATATTCATCGCTGAGCGCTAAAGTGACCTTATTATCATTGTTTGCATAATCATCATTAAACGTCGGGTTCGTAAACCCAATATCGATATTCTGCTGCGATAATGGCACCATATAATTATCCTCATCCATGCCCTTTTTGCCTACAGGTTTATCCGGTTTATATTTGCTATCCTTTCGAAATCCGTCCGTTTCGAAATTAATCTGACGCTTCGGTGGATCTCCAGCTGCAGTAACACCATTTAAATGTTGTTGATAATGCTGCTGCTGCAGCTGTTGTTGTTGTGGTTGCGGTTGTTGATCAGTTCTCGTTCCCATAGCAACGCGTTTGTCGTCCGTAAATATAGCCTTCCCGTTGCTAACGCCGATCGATATATACGGATCGAAGCAGGACGGGTATTTGACTTCATCCGGATCCATATAGTCATTTTCGACGGCCATTTGGTTCTTTGGTGGAGTATCTGAGTTGTAGTCGGCGGGGATCGTGTCGTAAGGGTTCTCCACAGATTGGTTGCGGTCTTTCTTCTTACTCTTGGCACCTGCAATGGTAAGAGTAAATGAATTATCTGATGTTATATTTTAAGAATCTGATATAAACATATGTAGATCGTTTATGCTAGATTTATGCATTCGGTGTGATTTTGAGATGAACAATTTTTGCTAACCTTTATGTTTTTGTTTTGCATAAACATAATACTACGAGAAACAATTAAAAGCCTTCTGCGTGTGACCCAAGCTTTAAAAATAATACATTAGATTTAAAGGTAGATTATTCGAGCGAGGGGAACGAATCGAGTATCGTAAAATTGTTTGTATTATTAATGTGATTTCCGAATATATGCAATTTTATATGACAGTTTTTTCAATAAGTATAAGTAGATTAAGAAGCGTATTTCTTTGTGATCTAGGTAAGCAAGTTAATATTAGAGCTGCACAATACTTGTACATGTACATTATTGTACATGTATCAAAAATATGTGAATAAGTTAAGAATATGTTATTAAGAAATAATAATCATATAAATGGATCATATATACGAAGTTTTAAAAAGAAGATTAATGAGTTTTAAGGAATATTTTGATTTTGTCAGAGGAGCTATGAATGTTGGCAATGTTTCTATCTTGCTTAGTAAAAGCAACATATTATTGCATATTCTTCTACTGTCAGTTAAAACTCCTAAGGTTGCTTTTAAACTAAATTCTAATAGCATCAAGGAATATATATTCTTAGAAATAAGCATGTGTGGTAAGTATACCTAAGTGTAAGTATGATTTCCCAAGGAGCCTGAAAAAATGTAACATAAGAACGTGCACAAAACCCAAGAATCAAAATCAAATCTTATGAATTTATCTACGTAATAATTTCGTGCATAATAAATCGATAATATTTCGATTAGTTTTTAAACCTTTTTGTTTAACTTTCGGAAAAATCGCGAGGGGGTATATCACGAAGTTTTCCGATTTCGAAAAACCTCGACTGGTCCCCATCGTTTCTACTGAGCCAGATACGACTGGAGGAAGACGAAGTGTGGGAACCTGTGTCTTTGTGATTCAAATTGAATGAAAACCAGTTATGTCTTAATTTTATATTATTATGCATTGAATCATATCAATCAAATCGTTGATGCTGTATCTTTGTATTTGGATCATATTAAACTATAAATCATCACTGCGAGTTTTCACATTTAACATTTTTTACATTATATTATGGATTGTGTTGTTTCTATATATACATTGCGTTTAGGGGGTTTTTAATGAGTTTATAGCCATAACAAAAAGGTGCTATGTATATTAATTAGGAAGCAAATTAATTAGCAATATAAAACAAATTTAGTCAGGAACGTTTTGGGATAGGAATTTGGAGCTAATTAACAATTAAATAGCATATTTTCATTTTTTTCGCAACAACCATACTAAAACAAGGAACTGCTCTATCTAAAATGGTTGTTAAAATCACACTTCTGTTGGAGGATTGGCTAAGTTTAGATGGAAATTAAATGAATGATAAGGTACTCAAATTACACTATATGCAGTAGAGCCTTTCTTACATTTTCCTCTACCAAATTCCCGAAAAACGGAAACGTCGTTAATTTACCTTTCTTCGTAGGTTTTCCGGAACTATCCGACTTGAGCCGAGACCGCTGCGTGCGCTGGCTGGCTTTGCTGTTGGTTTTCACCGAATAATTACCTTTCTGTTGAAACAAACCAAAATGCGAATATTTAATATAATAAGCTAGTCAAGTATCAAACAGAGCGAAATGAATTTGTAGCATTACATATTTAAGCTGAATATCAATCAAAATGTTTGAATCGCAATAATTTCAAGAGTTATGTATTATTGTTTATCTTTATATGTTTTAATGAACATCACTTATGCGTGTATCTTGACAATTTCAAAACCATTTTAAAACAATTATTAACTATGAATATTTTTCCAATGCAATAAAATAACATTATTTTGCGGTCAAGGTAGAATGGAGTAGTTATATGCTTTGAAAATGTTATAAATAAGTAAATATACAAGTAATACAAGTAAGATTTTTTACATGATTATGAATACTTTGACATTCAATGAGGTTAATTCGACGCGGAAGGAAACCTAATCACACAACCCCCCCCTCTATAAAGACGTTGGTCTTCAAAATGTGGTACAGCGATGTCTTAAGAATTATAAGTTCTATATTGTATGAGTACATGACATTTTTAGGAAAAAATGTTATATTTAGACCTCTCGAAGCATGATGAACAAAAAAAAAACAGTTGGTTGTGTGTTGATATATTTTTCCAGAGGAAGTATACTAGAATACAGTGATAGTAAAGCGTTCGAAATGCAGATCAAATAATCAGTGCACTTCTTTTTAACGCCAAAAAAGTGTATAAACATAAACCGGCATCTCGTGCAAAAAAAATGCCGAGTTTACACTTTCCGTTGCTTTAGAGCAAGCTATAATGGTTGAAGTGAAGAGTTTTTGAAAAATATATGTGGATATTTAATTTTGAGAGGCGTCGTAAATGCCCTTAAGATAGCAATAAAAGGGTAAGATATGAAATATGTTTTGCTAACGAACAAATTTAAGAAATTATTTAGGACAGTTAAAGCGCAGCTATGGCATCTTTTTAAGTTCAAAAAGGGCTTTCTGGGATTAAGACAAAAACACAATATGCACAGGTGTACGATTCCGGATCAGTTCTTACCATGTTTTCCTTAATCTGTAAACATATAATATGACATAATGAAAATATGATTTATATTCATGATAGCCATGCAAAGGAATGAAGAAGCAAGCACACGCAACATCACACACATAAGTCAGTCCTTCATGAGAACACAGGCAAGTTCGACCCACAAGAATATGTTAAATACCGAATAACGAAGCACAACAGAGCACCAAAAGAGTAATTTATAATAAAATATCGAAATAGCGTCTCACTGTATGCATTATTCGATATTGGAACCATTCAATGTGGCGCACGTGTCAAACCGAGGTTCGGGCATGCGTTAAAAAGCTGCAATATGTTAAGTGTCCGTTGTACCTTTCCCGGGAAATGTGAGAGGATTCCACTGGTCGAAGGCGTTGCGGAACTGGGAAGCGAGTTAGTTAAGGCGTCGCGGACCTGGATTCAACATACATTTTATACATAATAATGTGCTTCATAGCATATAAAATGGCTCTATATTCTGAATGGATTTCGTTCAAATTGCTTATCGGTTACCAAACGTCTTCGTCATGGGTCATTCGTTGCTCTTATGACGTTGATTCCAATTAACAGTTGTTGACAACTTTCTTTCTTTCTACGTTTTGTTTCTTCGTTACGTTACTTTTAAGGCGATATTTATGAAGGGGATTAAACTATGAAACACATTTTATCTGGAATCTAAAACAAGTTTTAGATTTTTTCGCACACATTATATACACAAGGTTAGACGACACACTTTATTTGTTAACACATAATGTTATATCATGTCATGATTGCTTTTGGTGTTAAAGCAAGACATCGATATTACTACTAATTACTATTAATATTAGAAATGGAACATAAAATTAGCGTGTAAGCAAATTTAAAACATTTTAGCGCGTCTCGAGTATATTAAACTCTACATATATAACAAATGAAAACTTAAAATGTAAAACCTTTGCAAATTACGTTTTATGACATTCATCATGATTTAAAAATATCTTTTGTGAAAAAAACATGCTTCATATACATTTAACATAAAGCTACTGGTGTTACAGGCATATTATCAATTGCAAATGTTGCAAATAAAATTGTCCTGTGTCCATCTAACATAATCTATGACATATAAATCCCAGTATACATGCATTAAAACCCATTCCAAGTAGAAGGAAACATACCTTTTTGTTGCATACCGCATGGAAGATGAATATGAATAGACCCTGTGAAAGAAAAAAAAAATGATAGAGAAACAAGTAGATCAGTGAAACTGATTAAGTCCTCTGCTAACAGCAGTTGAACATCGAAAAACATACGAAATTAAATTAAAATCCGTCGAAGAAACGTCTTTCTCACAATGTCTTTCTCACAACGTTTTCCTCAAAACGTCTTTCTCACAACGTATTTCTCACAACGTCTTTCTTACAACGTCTTTCGTCCAACGTTTTTCTCACGTTTTCCTTACATCTTCGTAGTCCTCAAAACATAACGATATAAGAGTAATCCTTCTCTATTTGCCTAAGTCCCCAAATCACCAATTTTCAAAAATTCACCAACATTTCAATTTTTGAGATTTTTCAACAATAACACGCCTATGCACAGCTCCAATATATGTTCTATCTATGTGCCATAGGAAAACAAAATCCATCGAGGGTTACCGTAATTTTCCGCGTATAATACGCATTATTTTCTTCGAAAATCAGGCCTAAAGTCGGGGTGCGTATTAAACGCGGAAACATCGGACATGAATATTTTCATATGGATTTTTTCTTGAACAGTGTATCTGTCTATCATTTGCGTTAATGGTAATAACATAAAGCCGCATATTTAACATAAAAAAACTCTACGATACTTGAAAAATCGATTCTACGAGGATTTTCTATAATTAGGATGCATATTTCATATGGTCAAAACCGAAAATATAGCAAAAAATAGAGCAACAATATTTTCAAACTCGGGGTGCGTATTATACGCGGAAATATGGATATTCTAACATTTTGAGGGCAAAAGTCGGGGTGCGTATTATACGCGGGTGCGTATTATACGCGGAAAATTACGGTAATTGAGAACTCGTCCGTACAAACTACCATAAATAATCACGCTAAGTCCCCAATATCACCATTTTTGAAAAAAAAATCGACAAATTCCAATTTTTAAGAATTTTCTAAAATAACACGCCTATGCACAGTTCCAATATATACTCTTTCCATGTGCCATAGGAAAACAAAATCGAGGGATAACCGAGAACTCGTCCGTACAAACTACCATTAACAATCACGCCAAGTCCCCAAAATCACCATTTTTTTCAAAAAATCGCCAAAATTCCAATTTTTGAGAATTTTCAAAAATAACACGCCTAAGCACAGCTACAACATATGTTCTTTTTATGTGCCAAAGGAAAACAAAATCCATCGAAGGATAATTGAGCACTCGTTCGTACAAAGTAGTGCACCCACTGCAGGTGTCGACAGACGGACAGACAGAGAGAGAGACAGACGGACAGACGGACATGGTTCATTGGTCTTATAATCCCATTGAACGTATAAAATGTAATATGACAAATAAATATTGCATTTATTAAGGAACTTACCTGTAACGAGTTGCAAATGGCGAATATATACTGAAATGCCACGATGCCACTGTTGACGGAGAAGATGCCAAAGAGCCACGTGATGCCTAGAATGGGCATGATCACCACGATATTCCAGATACCCGACCTGTAAGAAAAAAAAAAACAATTCAGAAATAAGATTGTTAGGCGCGGTTAAGAAAACATCGCATCAGGGAAAAGGGCGCCAAAGGCTTTCGACACAAAAGCCGAACTGGGGTGCCCACCGATGGTGCTCCTTCTTATAAATCACCGCCAGAATACCTTGCATAAAAATATTTATTCTCGGCATTCTGGGTAACATCTATGCTATCTTTGTTGTGTTGAAAGTCAGCACTTATTCACGCTTCATGAATTCAATAAACTAATGGACTGTTTTGATTGGGTTTGATTATTTTTTACCATTTGTTGGATTTGTTTAAGGCACGATGTAAGGAATTTAAAAAAAAGAAGATTAGAAGATATATAAGATAACTTACCTTATTCGTTGATTTCTATTTTTGTCGACCTGGTGCAACTTGGAACCGGAAATTCGTTTTAATACTGCAATCAGGATTCCGACATTTATCTGAAAAAATATAAAGATTCAATAAACGCTGATCAAATATACATATCTGCATAAAGAAGGGATCATTTCAAAAGTACACCAATATAATTACAATTACATATACTAGTATGTATGTCTCAACGAAAGTAGAGAGTGAAATTAATTGTATCCTTACCAGAATGATTATAAGAATTGGCACCAAGAACATCCAAAACACCCAATGATCGTAGTCCAGCCAACAACTGAAAAATAAAGATAAATAAATACAATTAATGAACAATTGACATAAAATATATTTTCTAACTAAAATTGAGCTTACTTTTATGACTTATCTATAACATCATATTACTTTTTATTTACACCGTACATACCATTCCTTTATTCCAATCAATTCCCATTACGATAAATGCATGCACTAAACTTATTCAAAATGAATATACTAGAATAAAATATGTTGGAATGTAAGCATTTTGAGACCCTATATGGATAGAAAAAGTACTCACTAATCTTCTGTACCATAACCTTCCGTTTGACTAGCACCCAAACAAATTCCAACGATAGCGGCAGGCGCGACTGAAAATAAGAGAATACCAATATTTTTATTTTATTATAGCAGTTTTCTATACATCATCATATCCTAAACCAGATTCAAAATGGTAAAACACAGTTTTTGCAATCACATCAACTTGTACAATTATTGTTGTTTTCATCACACTACAAGAAACCTTTATACATGTATATATCCTATCGAAGTTGATTCATTCAGATAACGAGAATATGCATACAATTTTGTGTCAACAACAGCTACATATATATTTTATAAAATTAACTAAGATATTTATATAATATAGATACGTATAATGAGCTCCTTATGTATTTATAATAGGATAATCTATTAAAACTACTCACACCAGGCGAGGAAGAGCATGCCCGCTGTCTCCCTCTTGCGGCGAACGTGGAAAACGTAGATGATATAGAGTACGAGTTGAATGCCCTCTACGAGCATCACGAAAAAGGCGGCCAGGTAGAAGTAGTGGAGGAGGGCGGCGATTGCCGTACACAGAGCCTGAGGTGGGGAAACAAGATGCGTTATAAGTATAAAGGTATGAGCTTAATGATGAATTTTATCTAAAACAATTATGAGTGATATTGCATGCATCACAGTATAAAACGAAATTATGCATCAATATATATTTATTTAACTTATCATTCATTAAATTTTAATATTCAATTTTATAAACTGTTTTTTTTTCTAAGCCATATTATTCTCATATATTTATTGTTTGTTCAAATTATGAGTGGTTTTCTCTTAATTTTATTACTGATGTAAGTATCCAAAATGTACCTCGTTTCCTGTTTTGTCGACGCCAGTAACGAAGAGCAGGTTGGCGAGTAGAAGAGCGATACAGAGGTTGATCAGAACAACTGCGTGATGCGATTTCACATGTCTACAAAAAGCACAAAAATATAATAAAGATATTAATATATTTAGCATATTTTCTGCATATTTTGAATAACAAAATGTTATTTATTGGGTCAGATAACAAGAAGAATGTCATTGTTTTTTTAACTGTAAAGTATAAACGCTACTTACTTCCAAATGGAAATGTATACGAGAATGGTCAACAGAAGTCCGGCGATTGAGATTACACAGCCAACTATAGAAATTATGCTCAGCACTTGGGCATGCTTCCCCTCCTGTGAATAAAAATGTTAAAGTAGTCAAACATCTTCCATATGTATTTGATATAATAACAATGTGAAGACAACAACGGCACATAATCAATTTAAGAATACAGGTTTTGTAGAAACGCATTCACAAAGCAATGGGAATTAGTTAAAAAAAAACCTTCCGGAATCAGGTAAATTTCTTCTATTATTATTTATTAACTAATCTATGCTCAACGTTTATTTCCACTTACCACTGGTTTCTTGCTGACCAGAATAGCGAAATTGGTGAGATGGTCACAATGACACGCAGTCACCGAGTCGTTCGTATGAGTCACCGAACAACCGGAAGTAGACCACGCGTTTTCCGTATAGTTCCAGAAGCCACATTCGGCGACGAAATCATTTGGCACCTCGTTCTGTATGTGAATATGGAGTAAAAGTTTTAAAAAATGAGGAACGCTTAGCGACGGTAAACATGCGCATGCATGTTGAAATACAATTGAATTGTTGTAATTCCAATTAGGATGTTTCATACCAAAATGTCAGAGTAATGTTATTTCGTTTTGAATTAAGCATTCCAATTTCGTAGTTTTTGCATAGAAACAGGTGCAGGCTCATACTTTTTATATACCGAATTTTCAACCATAGCAATTCATATTACCATACCTTATCCTTATGCCGCGCGGATGTACAAAATCATACAATTTTAATTTCATAGATCAAAGAAACATTGCAATATTATTGCAATATTTTTTTTTTTCGTTTGGCCTTAAATTTGAACACACCGGATATTTTGAAATGTTTTGTAAATAACAATTTTTAAGGAAATTCAATAGTCTTTCTAAAAACA
>LQRL01003604.1:3241-16521 GCA_001703475.1 Hydroides elegans
AACAATTCTGAAATCGTATGACCAAAAAGCAATTTGACGGATGCGAAACGGATGCGAGACGGATTAATGGAAACACAGCGATCCGTCTGACGTACGTCAGACGTACGTTAGAGGAAACACTACTTTATAGTCTGCCAGACATAGATACCAGACATGGATCTGCAAAAAGCCAATAACGCGATGCCCCCAATTTTCGCTCTTATACCAAACAAATATAATGGCACCCTACCGCTTGACTCTATATTTTCTTAATTGGCGTCCCCCCAATTCAAAATTGTCTAGATCCACCCTTGGGTGTACTTGTTTTCAATATGCCTGATCCAATTACACTTTGTTTTTCATTTCTCATTTCATTTCATCTCATTTCTGTTCCCTTTCTGCGTTTGTACCACGGTTGTACCTTTTGTCATGGATTCCCTGTTTGTGCGTCACACATGAGTGAATCAAAACAATACCTTGTTTTATAATAGAGAGTAGAGGGACAGAAAAATCAAAACAATACCTTGTTTTATAATAGAGAGTAGAGGGATGGACTGGTAAATTAGTCACGAAATGCGTTGCGTTTTGTCTGTCGCCGCGTGGTTTGCAGTGTGTTTGTAGTTATGGTACCTATTATATTAACAATATTACTGTTTTTGGTCATTTACCGGTATAACACAACCATGAATTATAATTGTGTTTGGTTGAATAGGATCTATGATATGGTTAACCTTGTGTCTTCTATATCAACCCTATGTAATATGGTCAGTGCACATAGCAGCAAATAACGAATAAATAACTCAAAGGTTGGTCATTTCCATTACAATTTAGCATTACGTCAACATTCAAATAGCTATCGGGATTATTGAGGAATCTGCTATGAATTCCGCTAGAAACGGCCTTAAAAAGGCTGCAGCTGAATATCCAATCGATAATTCCTATTGAGCATTCAAAATGTTCGATAGTTCGCCCATATATGGTTTTTGCAGACGTCAGTAGAAAAGTATAGATTCTATATCTTGACTGGATTCCCATCTTATCAGGGCACTCTAAACGCAAAATAATTGCTTAAAACATGACCCTAAGTTATTTTGGACGTCTTTTACAAACTATTGATTCCTTACCTATAAGTATACATGTAAGTACCAAATTGGGTTCAAGTCTCATCTGGTCAAGACGCTCTACACGCAAGGTTCTGGTGACATTTAGACCACTACCATTCTACACGCAAAACATTGTTTAAAACATATTGTAGTCTTTGAGTGAGAATAAACAGTTTTGAAAGTTTTTTTTATTGAAAAGAAATCAAGTGACATAAAATTTAGCGAACACTGTGACGGGACAAATTACCGTTTTAACAAGTTTATGCATCTTTATGATATAATGGGAGTACTTTGTAAATGTTTTTCATATCTTGCAAAACCATTGATTCCTTACCGATGGTTTTTGCTGACGTCAGCAAATAAGTATATGTACTATATTGGGATTGAGTCGCATCTGATCAAGACACTCTACACGCAAGGGTAAGGTGACATTAAGACCACTTGGTAAGTAGCGATTATGTTGTATAATAATGTGTCGATTGTTATATGAATCCATTATTTCATTTAACGAGTAATTTCGTTAACCTAGATGCGGAGAATAGAATGTTCCGCGATCGAACCTATATCGAATTTCAACAAAGATAGTTTTTTTTGCAGAATTTGAGATTCACTGTAATGTGTGTACTGCAATTAACATGCACGTCTATTTTTTTAGTTGTCATCATGTATGTTTGAGCATCTTATATCTACGATAAGGAGTGGAAGCTAGGAATTTTCCTCCCAGTAAAGAGTATTGTATGGCATATTGTATGGCATATATATACATATGAGCTATGCAATATAATTTTCTTAGAGTATAAAAATTCATTTTGTGTTATGACAGATATCGATTACGTTATCAATTTTACAAGTTGTTTTCTATATAAAGCACACTTTGCAAATTAAAATATATTTTTTAATCAAGTTCTATGAGAAATATCAATTGGTTATGGACATGCCCGACACTAGTCGTCCGTATAAAGACGCTTTCGGAAGGGACCCCGAAAGGACGTTCTCATTTGCACCCACATGGAGCCTTGTTTTGGACGTCCTTCTTACGAAAATATCGAAGCAACATTGCAAGAAGAAGTTTTCTACGTCCACATGCATTTTAGCCATCTGATGAACTTTAGTATCGGAAGAAAAGACGTCATTTCGACGTTTAAAAATGCCTTGCCGACTGAGAACGGTGCTGCAATAACGAAGTGGAGAAGGGAAAATGGAGCAATGGGTATAGGATGCAGTGCGAATGACTTGCTCTTGAACAAAAATGGTACTGTTAAGCGATTGCTCTTATTCCCTGCTCTTGAGTCAATAGCGTGAATTATGCATGACCAAATAGCACCCCACTGACGTCATAGCGTATATGGCTTATGCAATCAACTTAATTGCTTTGCATAAAGCGTGCATAGACCAGCAACTAATTCCAGGGCATTTCTGGGGCGTAGTAATATGATCAAGTCTGATCGAAATATAGAAGAATCGTGAAAATCGTTGAAGCTCGATATGTGCTTACAACGTTAACATTGATTAATTCTTTTTTGCATATGAACTAAACTTATTCCAATAAGATTTATATAAATTTATATGTTTATTATATATATTTGCTGGAATTGCAATGTTCATTTGCGATTGCAATAAATCATTTTCTCTAAATGTTTTATGACATTATATTTATTTTAGTCGAAAGGAGATGATAATTTAATAATAAGATAACTATTGTTTTATATGTACAAAGTTATAGAACCAAACCATATGAGAATAAAAGTCGTTTTAGATACTCCCTATAACACATGCTTTTAGAGAAAATCGCGTTATTTTATTACAGCGCGACATTTAGAAATCTCAGACCATTATCCAATCTAAAATCTCATCAAGTGAAATCGGAGCCAAAGAAGATTTCCCTGAAAAGGAATCAAATTCGAGTGGATTTCGGTATAGGGTAAACCTGTTCGGTAGAACCAAATGATTCGTCTAATAATATTCTTAGCTATGAAATATCGGTTTTCCTTATACTGGATCTGTACGTGTATAACTCACTATAAACTATGTACATACATAATTCACTCTTAACAATATTACAAACCTGCCGGTTTATTTAAAGTACATGCCCTGTGCATGTATATTAAGCAAAGTCGTGTTGGTATATAAGAGAACCCAGTCGATAGATGGATTTCGATTATTTCCTTTAAATGTATAGATATAATTGATTAAAGTTTAATATAATTATATAGAACCAGAGAGCTAGATATGATAATTCGGAAGTTATAGAATCATTCATAAATGCAATTCAGCTATCAGAATTAAGCTACTTACAAGAAAGCGGTTAAAATAAATAAACAAAATGAAACTTGCATTCCTCTTATGTTTGAGGTGCCCCCGCATTTACTTCAAAAGCAATCAGGCTTTTTCTCTGGTCCCAGTCCGCGTATCTTGTTAAGCATAATTCGCTCCTTCTCAGGGTGGGTGTCAAGTTAAATAAGCTGAGAACCAGTTCATCTCTATGTAAAGCAGGCGACTAATCCTCGAGATGTGGAAACCAGCTATTTTGTTACGGTGTGGTGGCGCGAAATATAAGGGCCTGATCGAAACGCGACAATATATTCAAATTTTCTTGATATAATTAGAGACAAAGCGCCGCTAGTCTTATAAATGACATATCAGTATATTGCGGCCAGTCGCTTCCCGTGTAAACAAGTTCTAACGCTTAATGTCTTATCGTTACGAAATTAAAATATAATTTGGTTATAATCAGATATTTATAGCATAAGGGCCTGTTCACAAGGGAAGCGACGATATTGCCGCTGGCCGCGCCTTGTCGCTTCTCGTGTGAACAGACCCTTAATCGGAATGATAGGTCACCAGTATTTTGTATTTACACTAAATTTTAGTTACTTAATATATCTCAACTATTATCTAATTCATCGCTTTGAATTATAAACCGTACACCACCCATACTTCCGACTTACGTAAATCCTTATGGAATACACCTGGTCATGACCAATTAGGGACTCGATCCATTACCCTGTTGTATATCATAGGATTAAATCCCAAATCGAGTTATCGAAATCCCATATACCCGTATCATAACATCACCTGAGCGTCATATCTGTTCGTTGTGCGGGGGAGGGGGTCTGGACTGTCGGAATTGAATCAACGTATGATTTTCCTTTAATCTAATTTGACGCATATCCGAGCCGGGATCTCAGCAAATAGACTCAAGCGATTATCAGGTACTCAGCTAGACCCCATACTGATCCCTCATTTTAAATTGCGAAGTGTGAATGGGTTGAAAATATTCCACTTATACAACTTGCATATAAATATCCCGACCCATCCAAATACTCCCCTATCCCTAATTCCATCAACCGTTCACCCAAACATTATCGATACTAGATATCTAACTAAAACTCCAAAGCGAATGGGTGTAATAAATTTCACACATACAACTTGAACATTTACTTCCCCACCCCTACAACCCAATGCCCTCCCCCAACCCTTCGACCATTCAACTTACAACCCATCCCCATCCCCGCTCTACCTTACATCACCGATCCGAAGGCCCCGTCCACTCTTCAAAATAAAGCCTTTAGAAAATATTTAAGAAAATATCGCAATCGCTTATTAAAAATGCAAAGCGAGTGGGTGGAACAAACATCTTGTATACACACTGGCCCTCCTCCAATACCCCCTAACCTCAACCAACCCTAACAAAAAACCCCATCCTATCCAAAATGCATTTTACTAGACAAAATAGACACTGAGATAAATTATTGATGGAAAGATCGAAAAACTCTCATTTAAAATACAAAGCGAGTGGGTGGAATATACCACCTGTATACCTACCGCTCCACCTCCCATACACCCCACCCCTCTCCAAAAACAAAACCAACCACCCATCCCCTGCCCCCTTCTCTACATCAAAGATCCAAGGGCCGAAGTTCCACTCGACAAAATAAAGCCCCAAATGAAAATTGACTAATTTTCCGCTGCTGCCGGGTGTAATACATCACTTCGTTGGGTGGGCGCAGATGGTGTCCGTCTAGTGAGGTATAAGGTAGTAGGGGAGAGTAGGGCATTGGACTTTAGAAAGGTGTTTTAGGGAAATAAGGAAGCTAAGAAAAATGTTGTTCAACACTTAGGGAAAGGTTGAAGAAGATTAATCATTTAAGAGATATGTTGAATGCACACAAAGGTATACCGGTACGAATAAGTCATTGTTATGAAACTGTTTAGCATCTAACATATTACTACAATATGTACTTTATATATCAAATAGTATTTGAAATTCCATGTTTAATCAGAGGTATGAAAGTAGGGCCATTCAAGGGTGTTTCTTGAATGATGGAAACAAGGTGAGTGCAGCCGAAATTAGGAACAAAGGTTTAAAGTTTGAGAAAGGTTTGAACGATAAATAAGTAATATGATCAGTTGTATTCTTTATTGAATATTTACTAGCTATCGCGCCGCTATTCCCTTAAATTGAAATTTCATAAATATAGTGTTTCATTCCATTAACCATGAAGCTCATTGCCTGATGATTTTCCTTTTCAAGATAAGACTTTGTTTTGATATCCAATATCCAATGAAAATAGTGCAAAATCCAACAAAAACAATAAGCTTTTGCAAAACAGCAATTAAATTAGCGTAATCCTACCATGGAGTGTTGTAAAACAAATTGTTAGGAAGCAGGTAGCGATTGATTTTCGAAGTGTGGCGACTTTTCAGCGTTTAAGTCGCGTCAAAGTTATGTGCCCTAAGGGACCGTTACTGTAGCTCGTATAAATACAGAAAGTGTATCTATTCTACGCCCTGGATTCTCGTTAAATGCAAGTCAATGGGGGTTAAAGTGTTGTTGTATGTGATGGGCTATTTTTAGCAATTCGTTTTTTTTTTCAATCAA
Organism: Hydroides elegans; assembly: GCA_001703475.1. Taxonomy (NCBI): domain Eukaryota; kingdom Metazoa; phylum Annelida; class Polychaeta; order Sabellida; family Serpulidae; genus Hydroides; species Hydroides elegans. Next base: position 9,206 of record LQRL01003604.1, read on the forward strand.
CAAAGTAGTGGTGACCTGTTTTGTGAACTGTATTTCTCCCATTGTTGCATTATAGTGAATTGCTGAAAAGTTGAATTGCTGAAAAATTGGATCAATATGAAAACGCATACTTTTCGTAACAAATGTTTGCGGAAAGATACCTAGCCACACGCGAATTATCCCGATCCGCCATGCATACACATTTTAAAGAAACTAACCATTTTGTAAAAAAAATGATTATATATTTTCTAATGTACATATGTCCGGTAAGTGTGTATAGAAGACCTCCAGACAATTTACTAATATAAATGCAGTCACAATATGAACTGGGGAGCAGGTTGATTGATTCTAGCACTTGTGGTCTAGATAAAAGCCAGAAAACACAAAATGACAGAAAACATAGGAAACAGAATAACTGGTGTACGCCAAACCTAATGATGTTAAAACCAACAAAAAGGCAAAATGCTAACCCTCTTTCACCAAGCCCCAACCCAATAAGGAACACCATACAACGCACATAGATTTGTGCTAAGGACGTTGTTGTACACTTCTATGTGATATCCAGCCATAATATTTGAATCCGAAAAATACAAATTATTCGTAAGTCATGAAATAGCTAATCATATCATACATTATATTTGCCAATTTAAGTTTACTCAATCTAGATAAGATATTAATCAAGGCTTTTAGAACATTACAAAAGAACGCAAACTTTATATTGGACAGTACACAACCATCAGTCCGCAAAAGCGTTTCATGACTACCGTATGTTATTGCATTTCTGTATGGATGTGACAAACACCAAATTGAAATATCTCAAAATCATGCAATGAGCAATCGTTAATGAAGATAGCATGTGGTTTTGAAAATTAAGCATATATATGACATATCTATATACGTTGCACCCTCTCCATCACGCATCAAAGCGGCCTCTGGCTACACTTAATGGGATCGAACAAATTGTGTTTTCAGGAATCCATCATTTATTCATAACTTCATCCTCAGCTAAAGCGCTAGGTATTTGAGGCATTACGTCTAGTGTTTTGAGCGAATTAGTGAAATGACATGTCTTTTTCAAGCACCACTTTTGTGTTCCCGGTGATATCATTCGTGGTGAAGTGGCATTTAAAACACATTTGTTTTTTTTTATTGTTATATTTATTTCGTAGTTCTTAGCGCGTATGAATTCCTAAAATAATTAACTAAATAATTTATTGAATTGCATGGTTTGGAATTTTATTGATTAAGATCTGTTAAGATGTTATCCGGAGACCATCTGTAGTGGTCAACCATTGCCGTTGATGATAATTACAGTATATGAGTGTTTTTTATTTGATTTATTTTGATATAACTCTAATCGATAGATATTGGTATATGGACGCCTACATGAGTTAGGCTACAGAGCCTATCCTTTATGAGCATACTACCCACCAATTGTAAACAGCTAGCTTTTAATACATTATCGTCATAATTATTAAGTTAACCAACCAAACTATAGTCACCAAATACTGCATTGTTTATTTGTAAATAGACTATCAGTCCAAAAAGCATTGGTTACAGGCTCCTCACAAAATGTCATAAAATAAATATCAAAACGAGTCTCTCCTAAATGACTTCCGGTGTTCATGGCCAGACCGGAAGCACGTGATCTTTGATGTAAACAAACAAACGGAAGTGCAGTGTGTCAATGCAGGAAGTCAAGTGGGCCAATTAAAAGGAAATAACAATGGTAGAACTACGTACTTGCGACGTAACTTTTGTCATTATATCAAATATGAAGTGATTTTAGAGCCTTTTGCTCATGAATGCCTATGGATTTAACATTTATGGATAACGACATTCGACTTTAGCCATGAACGTTGTCGATAAGATTCATATATGTCAAAGTGGTCTTAAAAAAGGACATAAAGAGTCGCAAAAAGACAAAACTGATGCTATGATTTAACTAGGTTTTATAAATCCATGTGAATACTCGACTTCTATTTTCACTAGATTAATAACTCGACAAACTATTTAAATTACGCTGATAATGTTTCGTTTCGTAAACAAAAACATATATGTTTGCGGTCAATGCACACTTCTTTGTATATAGCTTTCAACATGATGCCTTAATAATTCATAATCATTAGACCACCAACTGTAAGTTGAACTGCATATAGTCATATTGCAACCATAAACCATATTTGACCTTCGTATCATATTAGTCTCAATTGATCTGTACGGCATTGGATTCTCTGTATGATGAAGTACACCCTTTAGACCAGCAACTGAATTATTAATCGGTTAATTTCCAATTGAGCGAATAATAACTCCACGGTATATCGGGTTGCTTATTGTACATATATTTGGAGCATATCTAGGGTACAACCACCCATCGCAATATATTCACTACATGTAAATAGATTCTAGAACAATCTGCTTGCTGTGCTTAACCGTTGTCCACAAAATCTCGTATAGGTTCTACTGCAATTTCATACTAACAACGCTTTTAGATAACATTTTGTGAAGTGCATTAAGGTTTATTTTTCTTAGAGTTGCCCAGTTTGTAAATACAGCTGTACATACTATTAATAAACTGTAGCAGTTATCATAAAGTCATGGTTCAGTTGCGTTTAAAACGTTTTCTTATGGTTACTCAAGGAGCACTAAACCTGCCGTAACACAAGTGCGTTTTCAGTTTTCCATACGGGTAACATAAACAAAACGAAAAAGCTGTATTTCAAAACACAAAATATAACCGCGGCCTTAAGCACAAAACAGTCCCAGCAAAACTACAACGCATTCTCTTTCCATCAAAAACGCCGCTTTTGTTTGCAATAGGGGTTTTATTCATTAGCACGGAGCGCAATTTCCGGTTTTTATCGGAGCGCAGTAATCTCTGGCTAAAGACTAATATGGGAGCTTTACATAATGGCTGAGCGCCCGTTATAAATGGTCGGGATATGGGGGAAAATGGGGTGAGGTTTGCGCGGTTGGGATAATATAGGGGGAGGGGGACCTGGGTCCTGGAAAGAGAATAGTGGCGGACTCAGGGACAGCTAGTATAATAAAGACCTGGGGCGCTGTCTGTATTTCTGTGGTGTGACAATATTTTCTACTATGTGTACATTGTTGGTATGTTTACAACGGACCAAAGTTGTTTCGGAAGAGGGGTATTCGGTCAAAGCGTCACAAGTCGGAGAATTACTCATCATAATATCACCCAAATGGTGAAGGTATATTGTTCCAAATGGTCAACTCAAAATGGTCAACACAAAATGGTCAACACATGATGGTCATCTAATATGTTTTATACAAGCATGCAACAACGGAAACGACCTTATGATTTTTTTTTATATATTATATACCATGTTTATAGTATTCGTATAATCTCTTTACTCTTCACGCTATGGCGTTGAAAATATCCTTTAGGATCATTCATGAATAATTCATGCCACCCTGTTTTAGGTACACATATCAGCCATGGCGTCATCAACGTTAGCACTTTGACGTTTAGTACATAGAGAAATGGTTTATTTGTATTCGCGAATGGTATGGATTGCACAACTTCCGTTAGCTAATATTAACTCTTTTCTTGCGTAAAAAATTCCAATGCAATTTATCAATCGATAATACAGGTTGTCGGCCTTTTTTGAGGCATAGTTAAAAGCGCAATATAAATACATAAAAAGGGCAGATTTGTTTGTCAAATGGGCTTGGTTTTATCGTGTCAATAATAAAAGTTGGCTCAGGTGAAACTTGAATATGATATTTAGAGTAACAGTAAATCAGCAAACACATTAACATCTTTTAGCATCATATGACATCATTAATAAAATTGATCAAATATATACGGATCAGTTCGAGGCATTATCTAAAAGTTCAATCACATATTTTTACATTTTCTTTTAAATATATGTTCATATTTCTAAATGCAATTAATAAAAGCATGATGCTCATTTGAGTACATATACATATTTTGCCTCGCCTTTTTTGTGAAGATAAAATGCCAGGCCCAAACTGAATAATTATGCAGTGTATTTTTATGATGATAGCTTCATATGTGTCTTTACATTAAAACTTTCATCAAATACATAATAATTATCGTTCACTGGATGTGAAAAAAAACACAGAAAACGATTATATTAATGCAGACCAACGCTAATATATTTACTTTTTCCCTTGCTCATTCGGGTCGTGAATTATTCATAGTAAACGCTCTTTGGAATCAGCCTGATACCTAGCTAGAAAACAAAAGGACTCACATCAATACTAATATATATAGTATATAAATTATTCAATTAAATCCCAAAGTTCAACCATTTACGTCATTGAACCAATCAAAGGGGGTGAATGACTTAACAAATGATTGGTTGATATCATGGCGATGTGATTTAGTGCAATTTAATGTACAGGTGCTATGGTATCCAGCCGATATATATTAGGCCGTGGTTACATTTGCATTTTAATACGTAGCTGTTTTCGAGCCTTTCGTTGTTTAACGTACGCAAGTTCTGTTAAACCTAGACGTTTTAAAGAAATAACGTTCCTAAATATATGATGCGTGGACTTAAGATAACCCGTATTGATAATGAATTGAATAGAAAACATTCACTGATTGAATTTAGAAAATGATGAGTAATAATGATCATGCTTAAGTGAGATCGATGTTTCAGTTTATGACGTTGTTTTACCTGATTAGGGTAAGAGAAAACTATCAGAAAACAAACTTCAAAGATATACGTTTTTCGAGTAGTCTCATTGAACATTACATCATAGTTATATTTGATTTATTCTAATTTTCTATTTTTTTTCGCTGCAATTGCAGGAAAATCCACTCGAAGCTGGCTTTATTGTAGGTGAATACAAGAATTTTCGTGTACGCTCCTTACATGTGCTTATGCCTAAAACCTGGACGTTTATATCGAAATACATGGGACACTTTCCAGAGCAAATCGAATGCATGCAAGTTGTTTCATTCCATATTCACGAGGCTCCAGCGATAAGCTAATGGAAACCATTAAGCATCTGTCAGTATGAGAAACAAAAAATATGAACTAAATAAATAACCATAGTTATAAAAAACAATAAAATGCTTTTTTGCATGATGTCTGAATATCAAATGGAAAATGGCAACGGTATGAAAACCGCGTCGGTGCTGAATAGGTGCTATGCTTGTATTTGTTCAATCACGTCAATAGTTTTGTGTCATATTCCGGATTGATTCCTATCTAAGCTTACCAATGCTTGTTATATTAGTAATGGTTTACTATTTCAATAAACAGGGTTTGTACCTGTATGTATCATTGGATGTGATTTATGTAATAAATAATGATGGCAGCAATAACTAATAGTCCGTGAATTAGCATTTCTATTTTTTTTTCAAGTTGAACATCTTTAGATTGTTTCGGACATCATATATTCTATGTATAATGTGTATATCAATGCTTTAATGTCACCATCTTACAGATTACACATTGTATCAGAAAATATAATTATTGGGATGGGCGACTTATTTATACCAAACCTTGACCAGGAGTACCCAACGGGCCATTTTTGAAAGAGTGTCTCATTTTACTGCATTTGGCCTGAAATGAATTCTAAACTAATTTAAACCTGATAATTATTTGTATTTATTGAATGGTTTTATTCTTAATTTTCCAGCAAGGAACACAGAAAATATTGTGCCAGCAACTTTGCACCAATTTGCCAGCAGAATAAAATATTGATATACAGAAGTGTCGATTTTGCGCATAGATTGAAAAAGTATCTTTTTTGGACTTTGTTATGTAAATCTTATGTGTACAAGTGCATTATAGTAATTATAATATGCTTTAATTCCATTGTTTGTGTAAACCAACAACATTATAGGCTATCAGTGACATATTTATAACATGGGTTTTATTCTTAAAAGGGCCAGGAAAATATGAATTATTTGAAATACAATATTTTATCTATTCTATTCTGTGAAAATGCCAGCAAGATAAATATTTGAAAAGAATAGATATTTCACAGAATAAATCGCTGGGTACTCCTGCTTGACTGAATCTCTCATACGCATTCATACACGTTAAAGAAACGGCCATGAATAACCAATTATGAAAATTGAACTATAATGTTTATTCCATTTCAATACGAAATTCAACTAAACTTGTTATATTATTATATTATTATTTTGATATGCTGCTTAGTATTCTATTTAGTAAGATATGTTTGACACTTATAGGGTGTGATATGATGCTGCAGTACCATTTTATTTGCCGATGTTCGGTCATCTGTCCCCACCAAGGTGAAACTCGGCTTGTGATCACGTAACAGGTAACTCATAGAAACCGGTTTGGGCATGATTTGGTTGGCACACTTTGCCTACCGGACGTTAACAACTGATCAATAATACAATCAGTATGGTATTGGTTTATTCCAATTATCTAAAAAATATATTGAGGGTGGTAGGCTTGTTTTTGAATAATTCTATATTATGTCATAAGGCAAAACCATTTATAATTATATAAAACAACATATTTGTATATAAAAAAATAAGTTTTTGACGATCATTCCACAGTTTGGTTCGAGTTGTCTTCTTTTACTTCAAAATCTACTCTATTGAAATGAATAACGAATATTGATATATGCCAAACGTCTCATACATCCACGATACCATTCGCCTACACAAACAATATAGACAATCCTTTACCTATCCTAGTATTGGATACTCATTAAAGACTGAATATCTTATTGTTTGATATAAGTTCAAAAACATATTATCGCAACCATATGAAAATGTGATGTTACTATCCCGGGTGATGAAACCAAAGTGCAAAACAGTGAGCGTGACAGAATTATCGATCCAGTCCCCATTGCATTGATTCACATGAGCAAACACCTATACAGGGCAAAATCAACAACCATTTAGACAGAGATAGCACACTTCTGATTTGTAAAGGTAGGCTGTGATTCGAATCCGGACCTGAGAGTTTATAGCACCATAAAACTCCTTATTAAATGTTTTATAATCAGGTTTTATCAATGCCTTGAATTGATAGACTCTAATGTATAGAATGCGGGTAGAAAACTAGAGATTAATGCCCTTCGCACAATCGTAACATACCCTTCAAAATGTAACACAATGCGGTCATAATGTAATTGAGGGATGGAATTACATGAATATGTCTGCTAAAGACAATAATACCGTGTATGTCAACCACATGGTGTTACAGGTTCGGACGGGAATAAAAGTACCGTTGTGAATACGAAATAGTATTGTAAGGCACGAATTTGGAGAAGGTACGTGTTGGGCGCCCCAGTTGAGTACTTACATATTAAACCAAAGAAATGTCCACCCCCCCCCCCCCCCCCCC
>LQRL01003608.1:16413-37568 GCA_001703475.1 Hydroides elegans
CATCCAAGTGGACCATCCCGATTTAGAACCAGTTGCAGTTTGGAATAAAACTATTTCGAATGAAAGAAAAGAGAATATAAATGAAAATCGGACGCACTGTAATCTACCCGTCATAGAGAATGGATTTTATTCAAAGAATTGTACCGATAATCAACGTAGGAAAATAGGTGATTGGTGTTATTTCAGATGCAACCCGCATTTTATAATAAATGAAACAACAGCAGCACCAAATATTACCAACAGACTGTTATTCAGTTGCAAAAATGAATTAACAGCAAACCATCATTTCTCGTGTGAATTGGATTATGATTTGCTATATTATATTTACTCGTTCAAAGCTTGTGCGCTTGGTATAACTTGTTTTGCGGTATTCATCGGATATATGTCTCAGAGTACAGTACAGTCTCACTCATTACAAATGTGGATATTTTCTCATTCGTTCCTTTTTAAGGCAATAATATACTTTCTCGCCTTTCCGTTCCCCAATACCACTGAAAGTGACTATTTCCACATATATTCACTTTTACATATTGCTATAGAATCGGACAGTGTCACCGGCGTGAGGACAATACTAACAAATAGATTCATCAAAAGAAAAGTGTCCATTCGAGAATATATGACTCCCATACAGAGAGCTATGAAACTCTGCAACAGGGAAATAGTGTATATGCTCCTTGAACATCCAGATATGGCTGGAGATATCAATGCTTTGAATAATGACGGCAAATCAGCACTTACATTATTATTACAAAATGCGTTGAATTCCGCGTTTGAGGCCCCAACTAATGTGTTAGACATTATAAAACGAATGATAGACAAGGGATGTGATGTCAATGTTCCCTCAACAAACTTAGCGACTGCTTTCGATAAAGCCCCTATTGATGTTTGTGAACTCTTGTTGGGCAACGGGGGTGATTTGAATAGCTCATTAAAAAGTGGAATGCCATTATTATATACTGCTATTGCCACACGTTCCTTGCAAAAGGTAAAATTAGTACTCAAATATCTTGATAATCATGGTATAAAGCCCGATAGATGGAACAACTTATCTGTCTTAGAATATGCAATAAGCATAGAGTGTGGCTCCAAGATATTGGAAATATTGTATCAGCATGAAAATCCAAGCATTGTGGAACTTGAACGGGTTATCAAGAAAAGGCGAATGAGCCCTGCAGTTAAAAGCAACGTGATTTCAGAAATTGTTCAGTTGGGAATGGAATCGGCCCTTGAAGACATCCTGAAAACAAAGTCAAGAAAACAGAAATCAAAAGTCATTAAACAGTTAAAACATATGAATGTTTTCAATTTGACAGCTTTGGATTACGCAGCGTGCAATCCAAAGCTTATCCAGGTGATACATAAATATTATCCAAATGTAAAACGAACGACGGACTCACAAATTCAAAAAGTGTCCACTTTGAAATCAAGATGGTCCAGCAAGGTATCAATAATGTCCGAATCGGGTGGCTTAAGGAAACATGTTTCGAGGAACGAAACAAACTCCAATTTGACATGTTCTCTCTTATTCGAAGAATCGCGCATTAATATAACCGACCATGCAGCTGAAGTACTGCAGATACATAAATGTGTTGAAAGCATGCTTTGTGATATATCTAAAGCCATCAAAGAAACAGAAGAATTTAAGGATTTGCATTTCGATCCCGAGTTAGCTGGTAGCGTTACAGAAGGTACGAAGGTATTCCTACCTGATGAGTTTGATTATGTGTGCAAGATAAAAGATACAAATGACCATATAGAGATACAACAATCTAAGAAAAGCGCTATACATGCAAAGGTCAGAATCAAATCAGATCACACCTTCTGGAGAAGTCTATGTGATTCGTCAAATTGCTTAGATTCATGGAAATTCAATAGGTGCTTTCTGGATGCCCTTGCTAAAGTGGTCGAATCCAAACGGGTCACTAGAAAAGGAAACCTATACTGTCAGCGAAACGCAGTTGATAGAAATGGCAAACTACCAAAACTGAACCTGAAATGGTGCGGTGAATTCTTCAAGGATTTAGATATATCCATCGACCTTGTTCCAGCGTTTCGAATCAGAGACGGATTTGAAACACTTAGGAACACCGTACTTACCCAACCTAATCAGGAACTATACGTGATTCCAAAAGGAGTACACCATACGGACGGCGCATCGTGGCCAGTTTCATTCAACACTGTAGAAACAGACACAATGAAAGATCTGCCGGTTAAGGATGCCTATAGGTTCGCTAAGGCTCTCCGGATACCAGATGTGTGCTTCCGCTACAATGCAGCTGAAACGCATTTGGCTGAAACGATAAACTTAGAAGATGTGCTAAGGTCGTATTTCTTCAAGAATATACTGATTGTGCTTTTTCGAACTTATACATTTGATGATTCAGCAGTATGTGCTAATAGTGTTACACGATGGATAAAATGGACTGAACTCATCTATAAAACTTTAGAAGAGTACTTGATTCGCGGCACAATGAGGCCCTTTTATACGGACGACACTCAAATCTTTCTCTTTCAATGCATCCACGACCTTGACTTAGACTATGCAAAGAAACGCAAATGCTGCCAGCAACGAAGTTTGGCACTTCTAATGTGTCGCAGTATTTTGCGATTTCTACGAGAGGATCCCGATTATACACATTTACCTATTAGAAAATATGGTAAACGTGTGTCAACGCGTGGCCTCACAGAAATGCAGTTCCCGCTTATCAAAGACTATTTACATCACGATGTCGCACCCAAATGCCACACAGAATTCGACGTCAAAGCTGAAAATAAAGCCCTGATAAACTCAAGTGCGACGAGGAAACACCGTGAAGAAATCCACGGGGAAGATGTTCCCGAGACCAGTATCCAGGATAAGGGAAGTATGCACGATACCGATCTATCGCAAGTCATAGAACCCTCGAGGACAAATAGACAAATCACCTTCGATTTTAATTCAACCACAGAGATATTACCTGAGCCGAAAACCGCTTCGATCCCCTACCACAGGCATAAACTAACTCCTGGTGCATCCAAAATAGACAACTCTTCAGCACACCAAGGAATACAACGTAAACCAACACCAACGTATAAAATAAACAATTCACGGAGCGACTGCGTTATTTGCAATGACGCCAAATCATATCACGTCAAACACGGACGACCATCGCCAGCAGTGAGAACAAAACTCGTTTTCGCTGTAACGGTGTTCTTCAGCCAACTGTTCTTGGCAGTGTATTTTTCGTTTTTCATCATGTACATCGTTGCCGGATTCAGCTCGCATGAGTCAATCGTGTTGATCAATACCAGGGCGAATGAAAGGGCTGATCAGTTTTTCATCGACTTATTTTGGCACAATGTTGAAGTGTATTGTAAATGTTTTCAAGGGTTTATTATAATGTTCAAGCCGATCGCATAATGTTTATGCCAATATAAATCTAAATACGCTTCGGGAGCGTTCACCGGGAACAGGCCAAAAAAGCTCAAAAGCCAGTTTGTTATGTTTTATACCAATTTCACTTCAAGTAAAAAGCGTGTCATTTGTGTGTTTGGATTATGCGCTTTTTTGTTCATTGAAATTGATATTATTATGAATTGTTACCTGTTTCAGAAAGAATACCTTCCACAATATCATCTTCCATGAGCTTTGGTTAGACTCTAAAACAGATCGCGCACCCGTTAGAACAGTGATATGTTGTTGAGCAGCAACAATATTACATCAAATTACTTAGTTAAGATATTACATAAACCTTTTTTTAAATATCTATGATTAGATAAAATAGCAACTGAGTCGATCTTGTATAAAAGTATTGTCATAGCTGTTCATGCTTTAGTGTCCTGAGTAAACTAAATTAAATCATTCAGATGCTCTTACGTTTCAAGCTATGAAGAGTGAGAAAACGTCTGTAACGGGGCGCATTATCAATGTGTTCATTACTGCAGTGTGATGAATCTATGTTTTAAAAACTTCATATAGTTCAATATGCGTGTATGTTCTAAATATGTTACCTTCTACATATAGACATTCGTACCATTCATTTATTGATTTAACTTAGCTCAAAATAAAGGTTGGTGAGTAAGACAGTTATATAACTAATTGGAAAACATCAATATATATCATCGCACAGTAAACTCACTTTATAACTTTGCTACTCAATCCCCGCACTCTTATTTCTCCACGCTTAAATTCATTTTTCCACGCTCGCATGCCCGCACGCCCACACACTTAGTCGTTGTGTATAAAGGCAGCAGATTATAACCACTCACTATTCACCAAAATTGCCTCTATGCTTTAAATTCATATCATGAACACCCTTAGTGAAACATTAGACAAAATAGACAAAAATTAGTATTATCAATTCAAAATGTTGGTATATTTCATCTAAAGGTATGTTTATGATTTTTTCGCAGCGGTTTTTTTGTGTTTATGATTTTCCGCTGCGGTTTTTGTGTTTATGATTTTTCGCCGTGATTTTAATATTCATAACCACTAGTCTTGCGAAAACGCAAGCTGGTAACATTTTATATTGACTTTTATATCAAAATCTCGTCGAAGTGAGGAGGTAATAACTTTGTAGGCAACAGCAAAGGTTCATTGGAATAACTACACAATGAATCCATATGAGAGAATAGTTATGGATAGATTCGCTCCACTGACTTTGGAATGTAGTGCTTTCCCAAATACATACAAGTATAACATATGCATACAATTTTACATGCATTTACTTATATTTGAGTTTGTAACAACTTTTTGAACTCAACAAAATCACAATATTCTAATCAAAATAACACGAACAAAACGATCAGAGCAGCGTTGATTATCTAAGAATCGGTATATCATAGAATTCTATATCAAAAGGGCTCCTATGAATCATTTTGAAAAGAAATATTAGATCATATATTTAAATGTTACTTTTTATATCTTCATGATTGACATGTGTGGATTATTGAAATGCAATCAAAGAATCGTTTTATCAATATACATGTAGTTTATATGTGTTTATAAGTTAATATCTCAATGGGTATTCCTTTTCGGGCAGACAACTCTCACTACTTTCCAAACAATAAAAATCGCAGAGAATCGCTGCGGAAAAAAAAATCATGAACACAACGAGCGGAAAAGCAAAAGATCAAATCTTGTAATAAAATTCATTTTTATAGCACTTAATTATATTTAAAAGATGATAAAATAGAAGTACATATACTTTGATATATATACCTCAATATAAACCCACACTCAAAATATAATCTTTGGAAATCACATAATTTTTTTACCAAAACTGAATTTTCTCGAGTGTCGCGGTTTCGCCTGGGTTTATTTTCTGACGCGTCAGAGTGATTTCGTAAAAGGTACATAAATGTTAGTTTTCTGTAAAAACGTTTGGATTTTGTTTGTTTAAAACATGCATTGGCACATTAGGTATCCATAGAACCACTCAAAACTAGTTTGCTAATAAACACATAAATCATATGAGCATTTTAGTATTCAAAACTGGTTATCCGCGCGAAAAATCATTAACATACCTTAACGTTAGAAATGCTTGTTTCTAGAAATTGAATGCATATATTATGGGCATAGTCATAATAATGTAAAATGGAAAATGTTCCTTAACTCATATGTTTTCCAACCTATAAATTTCGTTTTCGCCAAATTGTTATCTTCTATAATGATAAATAATATTAAGACGCAACATGTATGTTTAAACACCAGAAAAACGAATAATGCAACGCGAATGAATTCATAAACTTATATTAAAAATAGGTTTGATTTTAAGAATTAAGACTGATATTTATGCATTTAAAACGAAATATATAAATATAGAGCATATCATGTGGAAAGATTCAGGCACGCGCTTGCAGAGGTTCTTTTTTGACCGCCCCTTTATCTATTAGACTAGATAAATCTATTAGAATTGGGTTTCAAAAACAATTTATCTAAAATTAGTTATGAAAGTGTTTGGTTACGTCCCGGCTGTTTCCTAAGTAGATTGTTTGTTTAATCGTAAACTGATTAATACCTATTTTAGCTTCCAGTTCTTTAATCAATAAATACCGCGGAACAAATTCGTTGGGTTTCGCTTTTACTCGGGAATTTTTCTAAATATAGGGTAGTATAAGCATTGGCTTGGATTGCCCAAATACAAACGTAATATAGAGCAAACATTCTGCGTTTAAGGAATGCATATTTATATAGTCTAAATATTTATGTTATATGTTAACATGCAGAAAGCAAAAATAATTTAGTTATTTATGAGTTTCGACAGCATTTTAATTTCAAGCCATGTGACTGCACCACTTGAATATGTAGTCCAAAACAATTGTTTAATTCAAAATGGCGATAATCTCGGCAAAAGTACCAAATGAAGTGACATTATTTGACATCGGCACTTTAGGCAAAACAATCACATTTGCTATATATTTACTTGCAGCGACTTTGCCGATCATTCTTATACAAGTAGATGATCCCGATTTAGAACCAGTTGTAGTTTGGGATATAGATATTTCGAATGAAAGAAAAGATAATATAAATGCAAACCGGACGCACTGTAATCTACCCGTCATAGAGAATGGATTTTACTCAAAGAAGTGTACCGATGGTCAACGTAGGAAAAGAGGTGATTGGTGTTACTTCAGATGCAACCCGCATTTTATAATAAATGAAACAACAGCAGCTCATAATATTACCAACAGACTGTTATTCAGTTGTAAATATGGATTCGGAATTGACAATTATTACTCGTGTGAATTGGATTATGATTTGCTATATTATATTTACTCGTTCAAAGCGTGTGCGATTTGTATTACTTGTTTTGCGGTATTTATCGGATACATCTCTCAGAGTACAGTACATTCTCACTCATTACAAATGTGGATATTTTCTGATTCGTTTTTATTTAAGGCAATGATCTACTTCCTTGCCTTTCCCTTCCCCAATACTACAGAGAGTGATTATTTTCACATATACTCGCTATTACATATTGCTATAGAATCGGACGGTGTCAGTGGAGTACGAACAATACTAACAAATAGGTTCATCAAAAGAAAAGTGTCCATTCGAGAATATATGACTCCTTTACAGAGGGCTATGAAACTATGCAATAAAGACATAGTATATTTACTTCTTGACAATCCAGATATGGCCGGAGATATAAATGATTGGAATAATGACGGTAAATCGGCACTTACATTATTATTACAAAACACGTTAAATTCCGCGTTTGAGGCCCCGACTGATATATTGGATATTATAAAACGAATGATAGACAAGGGATGTGATATCAATGTTCCCTCTATGAACCTTGCAACTGCTTTCGATAAAGCCCCTATTGAGATTTGTGAACTCTTGTTAAGCAACGGAGCCGATTTGGAAAGCACACTGAAGAACGGCATGCCATTATTACATACTGCTATTGCTAAACGCTCCATACAAAAGGTTAAGCTGGTTCTCAAGTATTGGAATAATCACGGTATCAAGCCGGAGATATGGAACAAACTGTCTGCTTTGGAATATGCAATAAGCATAGAATGTAGCTCCAAAATATTGGACCTTTTGTATCAATATGATAAACTAAGCATTGTGGAACTTGAACGGGTTATTACGAAAAGGCGAATAAGCCCTGTAATCAAAAGCAACGTGATTTCAGAAATCGTTCAGTTGGGAATGGAACATGCTATTGAAGATGTCCTAAGCACAAAGTCAAGAAAGCGGAAATCTCAAGTTATTAAATATTTGAAACATAAAAATATTTTCAATTTGACAGCATTGGATTATGCGGCGTGCAATCCAAAACTAATCCAGATGATGCTTGGATATTATCCAAATGTAACACCAACGACGAACTCAAAAATTCAAAAAGTGTCAACATCAAAATCAAGATGGTCCAGCAAGGTGGGACTAGTGTGCGAACCATGTGGCTTAAGGAAACAGGTTCTGATGAACGAAAAAAACTCTAGTTTGACGTGTTCTGGATTGTTTAAAGAATCTCGAATGCACCTAACCGACCATGCAGCAGAGGTCAAGGAGATACACAACTACGTTGAAAGCATGCTTTTGGATATATCCAACGCCATCAAAGAAACAACAGAATATAAGGATTTGCATTTTGATCCCGAGTTAGCTGGTAGTGTTACAGAAGGCACGAAAGTATTCCTACCTGATGAGTTTGATTATGTGTGTAAGATGAAGGACACGGATGACCATATACAGATACAGCAATCAAAGAAAAGTGCAATACATGCAAAGGTCAGGGTCAAATCAGACCACTCATTCTGGAGAAGCCTATGCGATTCTTCAAATTGCTTAGATTCATGGAAATTCAATAGGTGCTTTCTTGATGCCCTTGCTAAAGTGATCGAATCCAAACGGGTCACTAGAAAAGGAAACCTATACTACCAGCGAAACGCAGTTGATAGAAATAGCAAACTACCAAAACTGAACCTCAAATGGTGCGGTGAATTCTTCAAGGATCTGGATATATCCATCGACCTTGTTCCTTGATTATGTGTGTAAGATGAAGGACACGGATGACCATATACAGATACAGCAATCAAAGAAAAGTGCAATACATGCAAAGGTCAGGGTCAAATCAGACCACTCATTCTGGAGAAGCCTATGCGATTCTTCAAATTGCTTAGATTCATGGAAATTCAATAGGTGCTTTCTTGATGCCCTTGCTAAAGTGATCGAATCCAAACGGGTCACTAGAAAAGGAAACCTATACTACCAGCGAAACGCAGTTGATAGAAATAGCAAACTACCAAAACTGAACCTCAAATGGTGCGGTGAATTCTTCAAGGATCTGGATATATCCATCGACCTTGTTCCAGCGTTTCGAGTCAGAGAGGGATTCGAAACGCTGAAGAGCACCGTACTTACCCAACCCTACCAGGAACTATACGTGATTCCAAAAGGTGTGCACCATATGGATGGTGCTTCGTGGCCCGTTTCATTCAACACTGTTGAGACAGATACAATGAAAGATCTGCCGGTTAAGGATGCCTATAGATTCGCTAAGGCTCTCCGGATACCAGATGTCTGCTTCCGCTACAATGCAGCTGAAACGCATTTGGCTGAAACGATAAACATAGAAGATGTTCTCAGGTCGTATTTCTTCAAGAATATACTGATTGTGCTTTTTCGAACTTATACATTTAATGATTCAGCAGTGTGTGCTAATCCAGTTACGCGATGGATAAAATGGACTGAACTCATCTATGATACGCTAGAAGAATATTTAATTCGCGGTACGATGAGACCCTTTTATACGGACGACACGCAAATATTTCTCTTTCAATGCATCCACGACCTTGACTTAGACTACGCAAAGAAACGCAAATGCTGTCAACAACGAAGTTTGGCTCTTTTAATGTGTCGCAGTATTTTGCGATTTTTACGAGAGGATCCCGATTATACATATTTACCGATTAGAAAACATGGTAAACGTATGTCATTGAGTGATTTCACAGAAATGCAGTTCCCGCTTATCAAGGACTATTTGCATCACGACGTCGCGCCAAAATGCCACACAGAATTCGACGTCAAGGCTGAAAATAAAGTCCTGATCAGCTCAAGCACGACGAATGAACACCATGAAGAAATCCACGGGGAAGATGTTCCTGAGACCAGTATTCGGGATAAGGGAAGCAAGGCCGATGCCGCTTTATCACAAGACACGATTTCTCTTGAAACCTCGAGAACAAATACACCAAATACCTTGGGTTATGATTCAACCACAGAGGTATTTCCCAAGCCATCAATGACGTCGGCCACATATCATAGGCTTGTAACTCCTGGTACATCCAAAATAGACAACTCTCCTTCTCACCAAGGAATACAACACACATCTAAAACAACACCATTAAATATAGACAATTCACGGAGCGACTGCGTTATTTGCAATGACGCCAAATTCTATCACGTCAAACACGGACGCCCCTCCCCAGCGGTGAGGACAAAACTCGTTTTCGCCGTAACGGTGTTCTTCAGTCAGCTGTTTTTCGCAGTATACTTTTCGTTTTTCATTATGTACATCGTCGCTGGGTTCAGCTCGCATGAATCGATTGTATTGCTCAATAAAAGGGCGAATGATAGGGCGGATCAATTTTTCATGGACTTATTTTGGCACAATGTTGATGTGTATTGTAAATGTTTTCAAGGGTTTATTCTAATGTTCCAGCCGATCGGATAAAATGTATACCAATCTTATATATAGACTATGCATATACATTTGATTATGTTTGATTTGTTATATTTTCTATATATTTTAAATATTTTTATATATATTCGAATAAGTGCAAGAGTTAGTTTGCAAGCGCAATTCTTAGAAATGGTTGAAATAGTTTTTAAAGATATGGTAAACTTATGAATGAGTTTATCAAAAATAATCAAGATCAAAACTATTCAAAGTTCATAATATTCATATGATCTTTAAATACAGATGTGATTTCTTTCAAGAACTGTTAAATACCTTTATCCCTAGCATAATATATGCTGTGTATTTATTCATGAAATAATGTATGAAATTATTTATGACAAATATGTTTCTTTATCTAATGCATCGAGAATTCCGAATACAGTAATGTACGCCAGGTTCACCTCGCGACTGATCATAACGCGTCCTCACAGTTTGTGGCTATTCCCCAAAGATGTCTTAAAAAATGCGCAAATGACCTCGTTATTAAAATAATCTTACCATGGGAACATTTTATGTAAAATAATCATACCCATCAAAATATCATAATTTGGTTTTAAAAAAAAATATTTGTGTTTAAGTAAGAAAGCTTTAAAGCATAGTGTTATTTTTCTGTAACGCTTATTTCATCTTATAAAGGAGCATGCTTTCCGATAAAAAAACATTTATTCAAAACTATTTATTCAAAAGCATGTTAGCAAGAAAACATCGAATTATCCTCACAGACAATATCTGGTTTGGGAATAAATGTCATACAACCTACTATTATGCAGTTGAATAAATCGTGATCATTTTTTTTATATACAATCTACCCATTACAAGTTATTGGAATTCTAAATAGACATGTCCCATACAATAAATTACTTAAGAACACTTTTAAGCAATCCTAAACAACATGTACTTCAGAAGGCTTTCAACAAAAAAATGTGTCTTAAACTTCTATGTATATCGAGCTTTAAACATATTCTCTATTATTTCAATAGTCTTTGCATATCCCAACGGAAACTTCTTTGACGCAAACGTAACCACACCATTTTCAATCAAATATAAACGCTCTGGTAACGCGGCAAACGCCTTACTCACATCATTACTAAACGTGTCCACTACAAGAGTGCCGCTGATCCCAGCTCTTTTCAGCATGGCCGCGGCAAACATGCGCTCGTCAAAGGTCTTATGGTTCTGAATGTCATACGCGTTGCTATAGAAACGCCACCCATCCGTGGCATGGGCTTCTGATATATAAACGGTGACGAAATCCACGTTGTAACTAAATTCATCCACG
Source organism: Hydroides elegans (assembly GCA_001703475.1). Taxonomy (NCBI): domain Eukaryota; kingdom Metazoa; phylum Annelida; class Polychaeta; order Sabellida; family Serpulidae; genus Hydroides; species Hydroides elegans. The sequence goes on from LQRL01003608.1 coordinate 27,868, forward strand.
AGGCCGTTGAAGCGCTCCAAGTGGCCCATGAACGGGGGTCAGCTGCAGCTGCCGACGTTTAGTAGCAACGGACGGGCATTGGTGGTTGCTAGGAAGTGGTAGCTTAGCAACGAGACTTGTTTTCGCGTTTTGAAATCGACGACATTTAAATTTGCTGGGATTCGAGTACCGAAAAACGTTTTTTCGTACATGATGGTTTTGTACATTATTACGATGGATTGTTTTACAAAATCCTGGTCACGTTTTGATCCGAAATCTCGAAAATCCACGTTGGCTGGTTTCTCTGGGCGACCAATGAGAGTACCCTCTTTGGCCCATTTCGCTTGCATTTGCTTGGGTGACAACCATGATTTGATGTTGTATTGGATGGTATCTATAACAACAGCGATCGTTGCTGTGGGCATCAACAATATGACGCATAATGGTTTTGGAATGAATGTTTGCTTGGTGGCCTCCTCGAGTAACTTAAAAATATGTTCCATCGCTCGGAATACTTCTGAAATAAATAAAATGACTGTATTCAATACATATTTTAGATATCGATGATTGTACATTTTTTCAGGTTTATTTGATCTAAATAAGCCATAACGTAGTCCATTTTGATGTTTCCTGTCGATTCAACTTTGGTTTTAGGAATTCGTATACATGTATATAAAAGCTATTTCAATTAGATTTTAAAATATGATTTGCAAATGACAAATCGATCACAAATGACGTTACATATCAAAAAGAATATAATTAAGCATTCGCGGCGAATATCTTTTAAAATTTAATATGCACATGCTTTGTTGCAAATAAAAAGTAAATTTGATATAATTAGCGATTTAATTTCCTGTTTGCTTCATTGCTCCCTTAAACTGAAATTATCAGTTATTTTTTATACATAATCGTAGCTGTATGATTACATAAGTGAAAACATTTACCTGTATTTATTCACATAAATCCTATAAACTTAGTCGCGGAACATTTATTTCCCCACATTTTTATGTGATACGTTTGTTCATCGTTATCTATAACCTAACACAATGTCTACACTGATTTGTTCTTCATAGCACTTTTTCATTTTTTTAGAATCGCGTTAGAAAAGGTGTTCACACTGGAAGCGACAAGCTCAAAACGATAAATGTTTGACATTTAAACAAATGATTTACATAGACAAGTTGAGTTGTTATTTCTTGCCGCAATCGGCGGTGCAAAAACGCAAGAGGCGATTCCTCACCGCCTCTCGCGTTTGTGGAGATCATTTTATGAAAATTAACAATTAAAATTCTAAGAATCGTCCGCTGTCGCTTCCCATGTGAACACCTTGCCGCCCCATTTACGTGCCTAAAACGCGTGTCGCTTCCCGTGTGAACAAGCCCTAACGCTCCTTAAAGTCATCTATATGAACATTACTCCAGACCGGTGGGAATATTGGTTAAATAACACTGTGTTACACTCAAAAATAAACATTAATGAAAATATGTCTTCTTAATTAACTCGCCCACTCTGAATACAAATCTGAACTTGAAAATATTCTATCAAGTCCCGTTTTCATTTAAGGGATTTTTGACGAATTTCTATGGTTCTGACTATGTAGTTTATGATAATTTTATATGTTTACATTTTATAAATTTATATGTTCTTAATAGACTGCTATAGAATGCTATAGAATTCAATATAATAAACTCTCATAGTGGTAGAATATAACCCGACACCGCATAAAAGGTATAAATAATATAGATCAAGCGCATGTGATAAGATTTTTCAAATTAAAATCAATGTGTTCAATTGGTAGAAACGAGATACTTTTAAGGGCCTGGCAACACATAGAGACTCTACCGCTTAATAAATATGTACCGTCGATTCTGACAGTTTCATGGTAATATAACATGTTTTCGGTAATAGATGAAATACAATCCTTCACAGTTAACTATAGTAATAAAAATCGTATTAGAAACAATAGACTCTACATCTGTTTTGCATTTACTATTAATTTTCAGAATCATTTTGTCAAATTTCGCAGACATTTCGCAAAGAATTCCGCTGTGTCGCAAGCAATTTCGCTGTGTCGCATATCGCCATGTCGCAAATCGCACAGAAAGTTTATGTAATCCTTTGTTTGTTGCACTGTTTCTTACCAAATAATTTCAGATATCGCAAATCGCAAAACCTGCGTGAACATATTTCGCAATATCGCAGGGGATTTAGCCTTTCAGCAATATCGCATATCGCATATATTTTCTTTGAATTGCCCGGCGATCGCAGTAAATTCCGCAAGCGCGTGTCTTTACCTTTAAGCGACAAAAATAAGTTCTTTTTTCGACATTTTAAGATGTTCGCTGCGGCGCATGTTTCATGGAAACTAATTATTTCTCACCGTTTTTGAGTTACGAAAATCTTATTATATCTAAAGAACATTGCGCTTTTTATCTCCTTACGATACTTATCAAAAGATGATCGAAATCAAAGTGTCTTTGTCGTTCGATAAAACGAACGAGATAATCGTCAGACGGATTCCAGATGTCATTTTAATTGTTGTTTCGGAATTCGCTGTTCTCTGGGTGTATGTGGTATGTAACTTTTCCAATATCTAAAATTATATCACAGTTATGACAAATAATGTGATTTGATACGCAATTAAATGTTTATTTTGTTATAAATATTTAAAAAAAAACTATCTAATTCAAACCATTTTATGTCATATTTTGTCAGGTTAACAATGACTGCAGCATATGAATAAATGATGATGAGTAGATACGTTTGATATAACCGAAGAAAAATAAGAATGCATTTACGAACCCAGGCGAGCAGTGCGCAATTGAAGGACTATATATACACACATATATTTAATTTGAAAGCTTCGCTAAGAAAATGACCAAGCGTTTGGTTTTATATGTGAAATCTAATCTTTAAAGTGATAAGTTTATGTTGAGTGCCATTTAGTTAGAACTACTAAACCGTAGACGCAAAAATGTAAAGAGCTTAGGTTAATTATTGCTTGAAATTATTTTATTTTGAATAAAAATAAACGTCTTCATACTATCCGATGAAAACCTTTAAATGTCAAAAACATCAAAACTATAGCCTTTTTCAAGTGAATCATATAAAATAGCAAGGATTATCATACCTCATCTAATTCTATGCTGAAATACAAGAAAAACTTAGCTAATTAGTAATAAGACGAACCCGGCTAACATTCGAATCAGTCGCGAATAACACTACGTATGTTTCAACATTCACCGAAAGTATATATGCAATCATCCGTGTACAAAACATACATTTACAAAGAGACAACATATACAGCCATACCATATCTCAATCTGAACGTGTTCCACAATGTTTAACCATGGATGATTGAGCTAGAAGTTAGAATGTTTTAACGTTCATTTAAACCGGTTTTTTATATACGGTGCGTGTAGCTGAACTACTTAATTAGGTCGCGTTCACGCAAAAGAAACAAAGCTCGAATGCTCGAAAGTTATATTCAAATAAAACAAAACAGTTTACCCCTTCGGTTCATGTAGAAAGCGCGCTTTAATAATCTTAATGAAAACAAAAGGTTGCCTTTTTACTTAAGAAAACGACGGTTTAAATCCCACTCACTCCAAACGCAATTGTCATGTCAATGCATCCATAGTGACCTTATTTTCCTAATAGCCTCTTCTATGTTTAAATTACAGTCGGCGAATTTCCAAATATTGTCACCATTCCACCATGCGTTACCCGCCCATTTCAACACTTCCTGATGCGTTTTATTTCTCATTTTCTCATTTTCCTCATAAAATGACTGCCAAGATTGCGCGGATATGTTCGCATGACAGTTACCCATAGTGATAGCTTTTTTACCCATACTACGCGCCATGTCTGCATACATGCCGGCCGGCCAGTGGTCCCAGCCGACTTCCAGTAAAGCACTGTCCTCTCTGAGGAAACGTAGGTGGTTCAACCCAGCACCTTGTACACCAATGAGTACATCAGCACAAAATACATTCTGTATCTGTTCGGCTAAGGAATAGTTTTCAAATTGCATATTGATAACAGATGCGTTTAACTGTGATCGCAATTGAGTCGCTAGTTCTTCACTGTTGATGATTCTGCGATGCTTTCTATCTTGAATCAATATTCGTTTCGTATAATTCTTCAGACACGGTTCAGAAGAAATACCCATTCTGTCGCGAATTATTTGTTCTAACTCGCCTCCTCTGACTGTTGATTTATCGTATCCAAACACGGCTTTCGCAAAGCACATGCTTTCGTTGATTGTTTTGTATCCGTTGAAGTAAACTCCGCCCAATGCTGTGATGAACGGTTCGTATCTCTCTCTTGCCTGGCAACTGGTTCCTTCTCGCATTTTACCTGAAATAATCGGGATTTGTAAACAAATAGTATAATTCATGAAAATGATGGACTTTCATCTAAGCAGGCGCCCCCCGTTCGCCCTTATATATAATACTGTAAAAAATTGGCACCCCTTCCGGTTCGGTCTGATATGTTATAATGTTGGCAGCCCCAAATTCAATATTTTCTGGATCCGCGCCTGCTTAGTTATCATATTTCACTTTTAAATCTACACATATCTGAATCAAGTTAAGGCATTTCCAAATTTTCAATTTTTTATTCGTATTTGAAATGCTCGTTAAAGGCCCGTTCACGCTAAAAACATCCTAAATTTTTGCGTGAACAGAAGGGATTAATTGCTATGTTTTTATACAAATGCGGTTTTCAAAAATATCGGGTTTTGTGCTTTTTTCGAGCTTTTTCGTTTGCGTGAATGCGGCCTAACTGTCTAAATATTACGTTGAGGGTTAAATGTATTATTTGTGACGTCAAATTCGGTCTCGTTCAGAATCCATCGTTCTTTTAATGTCAGTTATTGCAAATTGAAGGCTACAGATTATTGTGCCTCGTCTTTATCATGATACCATAGCCACTTAATTTTTATACACTGCATTTTAATATCATACACTTTAGATGACAAATTCAGAAGAAAAATCAAGTAGAATCACCTACAGACTCTAGGTAATTATAAACCCTCTGAAATATACTTTTTAGTCTGAAAAACTACAATAAGGGCCTGGCAACACGTTCCAATAAGGTATTCCTTATTGGAACCTGTTGCCGTGAATACCGCTTTGTTAGGGAAATAAACAAGAAAGAGGCTTCTAATGTGGCCAGACCTTTAGTCCCCCGAGTCCCGCAGCTGATTTTAAGGAGCTAAGCTCTATCAAAGATGATTGACAACCGCCGTTGGCGTAAATCTTGGCGATTCAACTCACCAATAGGAATTTTAGTAATTTTAGTAATTATGAATGGCAGGTTCATAACGTGCAAGACATATTTATATTGAACTCCATTTTCTCATCTTCCTCTCGACTTCAGCAAAACAACAATAAAATCATAAATAATATGTTTAGAATTATTCATAATTGCAAGGGCAAGATCATTTATCGTATCGTAACGTATTTTATCATATCATTTTATACGTACATGTCGCACATACAAAGAGAGGGTTTAATGCCTAATATACCTACTAAATATCATGAAATGAATTATAGTGTAATTCCAGTGTTCAAAAATGATGTGATAACTTTTAAGATTATAAAAAAGGCTGACATAAAATCCCAATGATAAAGATTGATGTGAAGATACATTATCGTTTTTTTTTTCTAGGTAATTATTGCAAATAGGAACAAAAATGTAAATGTAGCTGCTATAAAGAAATCAAGTGAAGACGTGACCCAGACATATGGTCCCAGATTGATATATCAATATTCTCTTCTTAATTGCATCTTCTCGCAAAATTGAAAAAAAAGATAATTATTTTCGCCGGGTTTCACTGTAACTACGTGTCCAATATAATGGTAATAAGAAATATATTCATATTTATGTAATATGTAATTTATGTAGTAAATACATGTATATATTTGTTTTATTATACATATATTATTTTATCATAAGGCACGCGTTTGGCGCACTGCTTATCAGCGTTTATCGGAACGTTATCCCATTTATATTGTGCCAGCAAAATCACGTTTTAGAGGTGATTTTTATAAGGCGACGCTAGGTAAACGAAGGGCATCCCACGACATATTTTATCACAAGTTATAATTTACGCATTAAATCTCTTTAAATACTAAAACACATGATTAATAATCATATTTCAAAATTTGAAACAAAAATACAAAAAAAGGTGTTCATAATTTTGTAGAGCTTGGTGCGCTCATCTAGCTTGCTAGAAACAGTATGAAAAATAAAAATGGTAAAACTTGTATTTATGACCAGTTTTAAGTTGTATTATAGTTTATCATATATCTATATTTCTTTGAATTGAAATATGTGTTCCTTAAACTTTCGTAGCTGGACGCCATTTGTTTAAAGGTCGATTTAAAAATGTAACTGTTTAAATGAACACCTCAGGGGTGCTCTTCGTTAACATGAGGTGAATGTTATCACTGTATATTGGATTAAAAAAAATAGCTATTGAACAAAATATTTATCAAACAAAATGCAACTGTCCTAATTATCTTTTTTCTTGTCTTGTTAAAATTCAGCTCATTCAGTTACACAATGGACGTCCATCTCACTTTTTTAGACGCTGATCGTGCGACGACAAATGGTATCCAAAATGATAACGTCCTTTTGACGTTGCTCGACGTCATGCCCAGTTTATAGTTAATACAGATTTCAATGTGATTTATCACTAACTTTTTTGTTATGGTTTTGATACAAATTATGATGCAACACTTGCTCAAGCTGAGGAATGTAAAACAAAATCTCATCATTATCATTTAAAATGAATTCCGTAAATCGATCGTTTTTATGAGTGGTTATTTCGATAGATGGAAAAAATACTGGTAAATAGACTTAAATTTAAACTGCATTTTCGATTTGATAAATATTGTGTAAGATTTAATGCCTTATTTGTTTAAATTTCGCACAGGTAGTTAAGCGGTTAAATTCAATGTTAAATGAAATCTCACCTCCTTCCGTAAATATATATTTAGTCGTAGAGATTCCTTTCTCTGCATCTCTTTCGGCGAATTTCATGGCTCCGTAAAAGCCATCAAACATGTCCGTCCAAAAGTGATAGAAATTCCCCGAGCAAGTTGGCTTGACGAAATATGCGGACGCATTTACATATTTATAAAACCGAGGCACGGGATCCTTTCGAAAGTGAACGTACCACTTTTCACCAAACTTTTTCTTGTGAGGTCCTACGCCGCCCTGAACCCATGTGGCTTTGTTCAAATTCGAATTATAAACAGCAATAACTGTATCATTGTCTGTCTTCTCCAGACACATATTCCTATACACTTTTACTCTTTTGGTTTCTTTAATGATTGGGTTTTGCGGCTGTATTTCCTCACTTCTATGTTCTATTAGTTCATTTGTTATCCTTTTGAAATTCGGGTTGCGATTCGAAGATAAATCAAACACGTAATCAGCTCGATACGAACGGTAATAAACAGCAACATACATGTACACACTCGACAATGTCACTATTAATAAAACAACAGGCTGTCTAAAGCCATGACATTTATCCATAATAATGCTTTCAAATTACAACATATTTAAACTATATGTTATATACTAAGTCATAATATAGATAATATATTAAGCGCGCAATAACCCGTTATATTATCGCATTGACAGCATCAATACCCAAAGTTTAGATATTTGATATATATCCGCTGTAATATCCGCAAGAATTCTAATAAAAAATATATATTTAGAAAGTGATAACTGCGGAATAATTAACGTGTGGGGTTTTCATTCTGCATTATTTCAGCTTTTGTTAGTTCACTATAGCGTCATTATGCTGAATTTTGATTCCTAGATCTCCATTTTCTAAATGATTTATATGAAAGTTATGCAGCAAGTTTATGCTAGTATTTTGTACCTCTTTTTGATATTCCTTACTTGAACATTATCATATATCGAGATGAGGAGCACCTAACGAGCTGTTCCACAAAAACACCCTTTTTATATTTTTTTTTGCTAAAAGTAGTGCGCATTATTATTTCGAAATTGATTGAATTTGATTTTAATTGTCTAATAAACTGTCATTTGCAAGATATGATAAATTGTTTGGTTATAATCAATATTTCGCATTTTACAACTGTTGTGAGGTGCCCTTCAGAGATTGCAACAATGAACAAATGTATCCCATTCAACATATGAAATACGTTCTATTTACTGGAAACAAAAGCGTGTTAAGGCAGAATATCTCTTAACTTTTGAATGCTAAAATCGCAAACATATTGTAAAAATGAATTGAACACAAAAATCATAGCTCACAGTATTCTATCAAAAAACGTTTACATACCAATAAATAAGTTTATTTATGATATTGCAGCAATGCAATATATTTCTTTATCGTGAATCATTTCACAAATGATCACATAAATAAGGATTTTTATGTTGGAGCACATTAATAGATGGAATTTTCTGTTGAGAGGCGAGCAAATTTATAAACATAACAGGTAAAAGAGGATGTAAGCCTATTTATGAATGGTGTTTGTAGGGTTTATCTACAAAAAGTAAGGAAGGTACTTTTAAAATACATTTTTTTATCTCTAATAATTATTTTGATCAAAAACAACATAATAAATCGTATGTTATCATGATATACGAATCCAGGAGAAAAGCCCAGTGGAGAAAAGCCCAGGTGGAGAAAACCCCAGCTTTTCTGTACCCGAGGAGAAAAGCCCAGCATTATTTTGTCAGAAGTGGAGAAAAGCCCAGTTTTGTGGATCATAACTATAAAATTATTTACATTTATATTTATGAATTATTTTTTTTTACATAAACTTAACACATTCTATTGCAATATATAATTTTACGCATAGTGCTTCGAGTAAAACAGTTCACTTAACAGTTCAAGGCATCACTAAGGTGAGGAGTTTGCGATCACGATCGCAATCGGGTTTAGGGTTTTCGCATGTGGGTTGTCTTTCATGTTTTGATTGCAATTGAATGACGTCGAAAGTGGATTCAATTCATATAATGGATGATGTCGCTTTCATGTTCCGAAGGCGCACTACACAGCCTTAGGCCGCTTGAGTCCCTCGAAGTGGAGAAATTAATCCTACAATCAGCATCAAAGCAGTGTGAGCTAGACCCCCTACCAACCGCTTTAGTAAAGAACTGTGTTTCGGAACTTTCGCCGGTTATAAAAAGGATAATTAATCTGTCTCTTGAACAATCGTGTTTCCCGGATAAATACAAAAGTGCTGTCGTAAAACCTCTGTTGAAAAAACCTGGTTTAGAGCCTATTCTCAAGAACTATCGGCCTGTTAGTAATTTGAGCTTTGTGTCTAAACTTATCGAAGAGGCAGCTAGTCTCCAGATTCAGGACCATATCAAAACTAACGGATATTACGAAAAGTTGCAATCAGCTTATAGGTCACAGCATTCCACCGAGACGGCGCTTATAAAGGTGCTGGATGATATCCTCACGTCGCTGGATGAGGGCAACGTGGTTTTTCTCTCGTTACTCGACTTATCGGCGGCGTTCGATACTGTGGACCATGCGTTATTGATCGAGCGCCTTCGTCGTACCTTTCGAATTACAGGTTCCGCCCTAGAATGGATTCGATCATACCTCACGGGCCGCTCAACAACTGTTCTCATAGATGGAAAGTACTCGGATCGCAAGGTTTTAACCTGTTCTGTACCCCAGGGGTCTAAGCTGGGACCCCGGATGTACAGCGACTACA
>LQRL01003619.1:0-12229 GCA_001703475.1 Hydroides elegans
AAAGTGCTCCAGAATCGACAATTTTCAACCGATCGAGATAAAACCTTGACGAGGCACGACTTCAGACCTTGGTTTATACGTGTATAAAATTTGAAAGCCCTAGCTCAATCGCTTCAGATCAAACTTGCCTGCACAAAGTGCTTGGCATATGAAAAAAAGTTTAAAATCGATAATTTTGAAAGTGCTCCAGAATCGACAATTTTCAACCGATCGAGATGAAACCTTGACGAGACACGACTTCAGACCTTGGTTTATACGTGTATACAATTTCAAAGCTCTAGCTCAACTCCTTCATACCCAACTCGCGTGCACAAAGTACCCTATCTCAAGCGGGACAGACAGACGGACGGACGGACGGACAGACAGACGGACAGACGGACAAGCTCAACCCTATATCCCCTCGTTTTCACGGGGGATAAATACAATTTGTGTTATAATATGTCTTCCTAGTTTTGATACAGTTGCATTTGGCATACTTCAAGCGTAATAACCATGATCGTTGTTCATCTAATCAATTCATATCTACACAATATTCCACTTTAAAAAGAAAACAACGCCGGTGACCCCACCATCCCCCATCCTCCATTCGAAAATTCCGTTATTTTTACTCGTTAAGCAATGAAATAAGCTGGGTTATATAACCATATGAACAACATGAGGGTTATCCGATTTTATTTGAATATTTCGCTCAACCACTAACCTGATTTTTCTCCAATTGCTCTCCAGCATTCATCTTTTCTTTCAATTTCTCGATTTGCTGCAGTTTCTATTAGAAAAAAAAGGATATATTCATGAGAAATTCGGTAAAATTTAACTTTTATCACTGCACAAATACTTTAAAACATTTTTATTTCGATCAATAATTCAATGCTACCAAACTGGAAAACTTTCTTAATTCCTTCACTATCAAATCCACTTATGTGAGTTGTGAACCATGTAAGCCTATTTCTTTGTGGTTTCCAAACTCCTTCACTATCAAATTACCTTTTGTGAGCTGTTAACCATGTATTTCTTAGTGTTCTCCTACATGAAACTTATATACACATAACACACCTTTTATAAACTGCGAATCTTCTTGTCCGCATCGAGATTTTTTTATAGAAGTTTAATCATTAAAGCAATATCTTTTATACTCATTTTTCTAGCAGCATTATAACATAGTTTTTGAAATAAAAATGAAAACAAGAATCAATCGAAACTCCAAAACTTAACTGTGCATCTTCGCAATGCAAACTCACCTTTTGTAATTTGCGAATCTCTTTGTCCACATCGGGATTACTTCCAGTGGCGGCGGCAGAAGCAGCTGCGACCGGGACTGGCGTAGGAATACTGGCTTGTGTCGTCTGCTGACCAGATTGCGCGCGCTTTTTCGCCTCGCGTTTCTTGGCGTTTTTCAGCGCGGCTTTTGACTTAGGCTCTGGATATGGATGACAAATTAAATTGATAAGAAACATATTTGAACTTGTCGTAGTCTTTATGGAGTATTTTTGAATTTAGTTCGAGCTTGTTCTGTATAATTTCTTGCGACCGGAAGTGACGTAGGAATACTGGCAGGTGCTTGTGTCGTCTGCTGGCCCGATTGCGCGCGCTTTTTCGCCTCGCGTTTCTTGGCGCGGCTTTTGACTCTGGCTCTGGATATGGATAACAAATTAGATTGATAAGAAACATATATGATTTTTGATATTTTTTCATGGTCTTGATGGAGTAGTTTTTGGATTGAATGCAAGCTCGCTTTGAATTATTTCTTGCGACCGGAAGTGGCGTAGGAATACTTGCAGATGCTTGAGTCGTCTGCTGGCCCGATTGCGCGCGCTTTTTCGCCTCGCGTTTCTTTGCGTTTTTCAGTGCGTTTTTCGACTTGGGCTCTAAAAAAATATTTAAAATTAGATTGCTAAGAAACATAAGTGAATTTTGAATTGTCATGGTATTTATGTTGTTTGGCTTAGGTGCAAGCTTGAATTATTTCTGGCGACCGGAAGTAGCATATGTACTTTTACATTTATCATGAGGAACATATGTTGCCATAAGGCTCAATAAGAATTCACTATATGATACACCATTAACAGGAGTCGATTATCTCAGAACCCTAAATTTCATTTAATGAAACCAATCTCACTTGCTTCTTCCTCCCTGACATTCGAAGCAGCCTCATCGTCGTCATGGAACTTGGATTTTAGCTGCGCTTCCGGTCGACCGCGCATCGCGGGTGGCACGTACTTCTTAGGTGCCGCTTTTGAAAAATGAAACAAGTATTCAAATTATTTGCAGTATTACACGAAATAAAATAGGAGATAAAGGTGTTTATTCAAAGGCGACCTTCAGACTGCGTATGGCCGGGGGCACGTACTTCTTGGGTGCCGCTTTTGAAAAAAAATACAGCAAATAATTAATACAAAACATAGATAAAGTTATAAGGAAAATCAAAGGCGACCATGCGACTAGCGAATGATTGGGAGCACGTACTTCTAGGGTGCCGCTTTCGAAAAAAAAACATTTTGTACATTCCCACTCGGCAAGACGTCGACGGACGTTGAGCGGACGCTCTACTTTGGGCCCGTATGAAAGTTTTCAGGACGTCCTTATTCGTCGCGGACGTAGAAAAGACGTTGCAACGACGTCGCGTCCGAATCTGACGTACGAATGACGTTCTACGGACGACGGGGCGTAAAAAGACGTCCCGAAAACTTTCATATGGGCCCAAAGTAGGTCGTCCTCTCAACGTCGCGTCCGAAAATGACGTACTATGGACGACCCTTGCCGAGTGGGTTATGAGTATATTATATCTATTTACATTGAACAACAAACTGTTTTAGGAAAAATATATGTAAATTTAAAGGCGACCATGGGACTGCGTATGACAGGGGGCACCTACTTCATGGGCGCCGCTGTTGCAAGAAAAATAGAGAGATAAACACTTTCCATATATTTAACAGTGGGGTGCGGAGGGTAAGGAGAGTAAGTGGCGCTTGTCCCTGGCCTTGCGGTTAAAAAGCCTAGAAACCGGTCGCCGGAAAGCATGGGGCCGGGAAGTCATATGCAATGCAAACTTTACTTACTTTACTTATTAGTGGTTAATAACAAGGTTTGTGTGGACACTTTAAGAGTTCAATCCATAACGTTTTATTTTAATCAATAAAGTGTTAACTATCGCTCGCTATAAGGGTTCGTATCAAAAGCAATATCTAAACAAATTACATGGGTTTCGTAATAACACTTTTTTAAATAACTCTAGTAAACAAACGCTCGTACACATACTTAACGAGTTTCTAACTTTGGAGACTCAATCATTTCATTGCTATTTTGGATGCTTTCAAAATAATTTCGAAAACTCACCCGCTTGTGGCGCGGCCGATACATTATCGAGACGCGGTTTTGAAAACCTTCCTTCCGGTGCACTCTGCCATATCACTTCCCATACTTCCGGTCCCGGGCTCGCGTATTCATGCACCAATGAGCCGGTCATTGTCCAGATCTTGTACCTTAAGAGCACATAGGGAGAAAAAGTAGTTCCATGTAAACAAAATGGTAAATTATAGAGCTGTGTCCATGCCTCAGTGATCCGGTCATTGTACAGATCTTGTACCTAAGGTCACATTGAGAGATGGAAAAGTAGTTCTATGTATAATTATGAATTGCTAAATAGACCTAATTGTATTCATGCACGAGTGATCGTGCCATCGTCCAGATCTTGTACCTAGGAACACATTGATATTGGGAATAGAAGGACTCTTAAAACATTGCAATAATAAACTGATTGAGGGCATTAACAGATTGAGTATAGGAGTAAGGAGATGAGTTCCATCCGGGTACCACTCAAGAGGTGCCTTCTGCCGCTCTAAACTGCACAATGTGGGAGGGACATAAGAAAGGGAGAGGTTGATAATATAACAGCACTCATCCGTTTCAAACCTTCAACCTTGGCGCTGTCGAAGCGGTGTTCCATTGGATTGACACTTAAAGGGACCTGATCCGTGACCAACTCTCAATCGAGGTGCTGTGGTACCTGTTAAAAAAGTGAGTTCAGTCCGGCAACCATGAATGACTGATAGGATATTGCAAAGGAGAAGGTCACTTATAAGAGCAACTTACCCGTTTCCGACCCTCAGCCTGGGGGCCGTCGTAGCCGTCAATAAATAAGTTCCATCTAAGACAACTAAGTACTGTTAGCCGCTCTAAATTGCACAATGCGAGGAAACAGGGGATGGGACAGAAGAAAGGGAATGGTTGCTAATATAAGGAAACCTGTGACCAACTATCAATCGAGGCGATGTGGTACCAGTTTAAATAGATCCGTCCGGCAACCATGTCCCGGTATGGCCAAAAGGATATCGCATAGGAGAAGGTAACTTATAAGAGCAACTCACCCGTTGCCGACTCTTAATCGAGGCGCCGTCGTAGCCGTTAGAAGATGTGTCCCATCGGGTGACCACTCCAGATAAGTGCTGTCGGCCGCCCTGAACTGCACAATGCGTCGCTTGTTGTCGATGTCCCACATTTCCAAGTTGCCGTTGAGATTGCCGAATCCGGCCAGGCACAGAGGTGATATAGGGTCAAGGTCAAATATTTGTCATTGATTTATGATTACAAACATAAGAAAATATATTCCTTTGCCTAATAATATGTTCATAAAGCATGATAATCAGCTGTTTATGTTGCCGTTTATAAAGCAAACACGCCCAGGCACAGCGGTGATATAAGGTCAAGGTCAAATGTGTGAACCGATTTGTTTGGCTTAATACTATATAAGTGTTCCTGTGTTTAAAATATCATATTAAGTTTGATTTACACGTTTGTAGCAAAATTATTATTATTATTTTCAAACAAAAATTAAATATAAACTAGCCCAGAGGCTTATAGAGAATTTTATTAAAACTTCGATTAGGCCCATATTTAATTTGGGATATTAATATATTTATATATATAAAATATATTGTACAGAATAATTTGCTTTTTAGAGTATATTTAAATTTACGAAGGAAGTTTTATAATTCCATTAATTAATTTATTTATTAATTCATTTGTTCACCATTCATGAAGGAAATGTAAACAAAATCCACTGAATAATTTCTGTGTAATGCTGCATTCTTTCTATATTTGTTATTTCAAAAGAAAGGGGTAAACCATTAACTGAACCATATTCGACATACAAATGAAATCGACAACATTGAGTAGCACAAAAGTACAATGTATGCAATAAGATATTATTCGTATTCGAATTCGTCACAAATCTAATCTATTTTCTTACGTTAAAATACAAAGTGCGTTGTAATAAGAAACATCCCTATACAGCAGTTGCAAACACTTGATGATAATAATAATTAAATTATGCAATGGTTCATACAGTAACACTTCACCAAAAAGAAGAAACCTAGGTAATCTCGATTAAATGCATATTAACAGCTAATAAATAAAGCCTTCCGCAATTTTGTTTATGTGCTCTCTCTCCTTATCTATCCGGATAGAAAATCGATTGTTGTAGAACACACTTTTCCCGTCGATTCATCTATGCTCTCCACTAGGATCTCAGTGCTTCCGAACGTCATTTTGACGCGAAAATAATGCGAATCATTTTGTGTATCACACTTCGTCCGTGAATCCTTTCGTTCTGGGGATTCGATTGTCAAAATACCAAGCTTTCGTACACCCGGACTATCCACATACTCGGCCTTTCGCGGTTTGCGATCAATCGCGTAAATATCGACCATCGCACTCGACTCTTCAGCCAAATACTGGTATTTTTGTTCGATACTTGATCCTACGTCGATCGGTGATCCCTTTTCGATAAAAATCAAAATGGCGCCTCGACATCGCTTATACCCCTCTTCGTCGACATATAGCCGTGATTCGTCGTGAATGCCTTTTTGAAACGCAATTTCGGCATAGGTACCATATGTATATTTGGCGATGCGAGTAACGACTTGGTCTTGATTTCGAGCAAATAATACGGCCCCTTTGACGATGGCCAACTGCGCTTCG
The DNA here is from genome assembly GCA_001703475.1 of Hydroides elegans. Taxonomy (NCBI): domain Eukaryota; kingdom Metazoa; phylum Annelida; class Polychaeta; order Sabellida; family Serpulidae; genus Hydroides; species Hydroides elegans. The sequence continues at coordinate 5,977 of LQRL01003619.1, forward strand.
CTAGGCTTGAGTACTTTGACACCTTTGGGCACGAATTCTTGCTCTATTGCGGTTTGAAGGAAGCCACTTTCACAGAAACCACCAACCATTAATATATAGTGTATGTGATACGGTTCACCCGTGTTGGTTTCATTCAACATGCTTCGTATATCGTCCACAATTTGGTCCACGGTTTCGCTAAATAAGTTCCTGACTGCGTCGAACGACAAAACGAGTATTCCATTGGAGAAACTAATACCTTTGTCCTCTTTACGAGAACAAAGTACACTCTTGAATGTTTGCCCGCGATTCTGCGTATTATACGACCCCTCCATGGCATAAGGCAACTCGATATTCATCTTTGCATCCCTGACCCTTTTATCATTAAACGCCTTTTTGGCCTTCTCAAATTTACTCATCAGCATGAACCATTGCTGGGGAAATTCCAGTCGAAACGAGTCGATGTATTCGGAACTGAGGAGCTCTTTCAGGAGTGCTATGAAGGCGTCATTGACACGGTTCCCTCCTTTTGAACCACCGGTGACAGCACATATTTCCTTGACCTTATAGTCGAGTACCACTTCGTGAAGGACCATGTCGTTTGTACCGCCTGGAAAAAAGTAAAGTTACAGGTGATAAATGGAGGTATTTTATGAAAATATGCGTTTCAAAGTAATGTTTGCTAAATCCTCAAGTTTATAACAATATTTATACATTTTTTTCTTTTCAACTATGCGTTTTATGGTAAGTTATGCGTTTGTTAATGTAGTGCTTCGTGGTTCGCTTAATATGCGCATTATAAATTATTCTGAACAACACTTATAGTGGAACGAAAGCATTTTATGGAAATATATGATAAATGATTTCATTGTTTTCAAAACAAAACAGGCAGATTAGACTAATTCTCAAGATTATAACAATATACATGATGTCTTCAACTATGCGTATTATGGATTTTATGAAGGCTCAAAATATGGACTGGAGGACAAACATGAAATCCATATGTGGTCATTTGGGTTAACTGTAAATTTAATAAAATTAATTTAAATGTGTTTTTTTTTTCTTTTTTCTACTGTGTCAAAATGCTCACCCAATTGTGAGAACTACATTTTGCTTTATCATTTATTATACCTCCGCAATCGAGAACCAGATAGCGCGTGCCACTTGGAAACGATAATTCGTCTGCGTTGTTTTGAAAACGCGCCGATTTCCGGCAATAGAACGAAGCTGCTTCCGGTTCTAGGGCGATAATGAGTTGATTTGAGTCCTTGCTCTTGATGCAGCCGCTCTATGTAGAAAGAAGAACGGATGAGGGGGATTGGAGGAAGTCCATTTAAAATGTTTTTACATTAATATCCAAACTAAGATTTATGCATAATCCTGTGCAAAATAAGGAAAATTTTATATTTTGTTTAAATATTCTGCTATGTTTTCAGTGGGTTTTTCTGAAACAATACTTGTTATAAATAAAGTGCATTACGGATAATTTGAAGTGCTCGGGACCGGAAAATGTTGTTCAAATTATTCGAACTTCAAATTATCCGAATAAAAGTTGGTATACAATAGTAAAATAAAAACGAATTCGGGATCGTGAAAACAGTTCAAACTATACCGAAATTCACAATATCCGTGTTCATATTAACCGTGGTCTACTGTATAACTGAATGGATTTGTTTTTGCATTGAGTCCAAACATTAACTAACTGGATGTTTCATTGAAATGTATGAAGCATAAAAATATTAAAGCATAAAACTATCAAATATCAAATGCCTCACCCTAAAAGCAGCTTCGCGCATGAATTGCTTGGATTCATCTGACCAAATCGCCGGCACAGTAATCACCCATTGGATCATATCCGGTTCCAGAGTACTGAAAAGAATATATATAAGAGACGGAATGCTTTCTAATTGGAGGATTGTATGTTTAATTGAGTGATTTAGTCCACGATAACATATGTTTTATACCAAAAAAAATAGGTACAGGTATCGTTATTATATTTACAGATACATCCGAGGCACTTTGTTATAAATATTTATTATCTCTTATCAATCAGTATTATTTTATTTCCTTATACAGTCATATTCACATTTTTATTCTGTTCAGAAATCAATATTTGTCAAATAGGCTTTTACAATATTTCAAAAGGGGATAATTCTTACGATTACGATTTAAAAAGTCTCTAACTTCACATAGTTAAAGAGCCTTACCAAGTCAAGTCCTTTGATGTTTCTTCAATCAAATGCTCCTTCAAATAGCGTATGGCATGGGTGAAGATATCAATTGCAGGACATATGTCACCAGCAACAGAGGCAATGGTCGCTTTCAGTGTGGTTTTCTAAATTTGGACATAAATTAACTTAGCCTTTATCTTATAATCCCGTCATCCTATTCGTTTTACTATAGGTTTGAAGAAGAATGAAGATTACCGGTGCGGGTAATACACCGGATTTCAAAACATGATTCTTAATTTTCATGTGGTGCGGGTTATAAACCGGTGCGGGTTATACACCGGTAATTGCGGTAACACTTCCATTTAGAAAAATCCTACTAATCAAATCTTAAGCGTGTATCAATTTAGTTTTTTTTTTAAGTTTGCTCCAAGAAAGAAAAATAGTTTAAAGATAAAAAGAAAACGCGAACCTCTCTTTTGTGCAAGACCATTTTGAAATGCTTGAAAAGTTGTTTCGTCTTGTTACATGCCCCATTTTCTTCTTCATCCTCCTCAATATACCTCTCTTCAGCTTCGAATCCGAACGCTTCGAATTTCCCGTTCTTATCGAGCAGCACTGACGTCGGGGTTTTGTAGGCCTAAAAGAATTGCATGAAATGGCTTCAATTGCTTACTATCTAGTAGCAAAACGAGTTATGGTGGACAAACGTGTCATTTGTTTTTCTCACATGAAGAATTATCTGAGGTTTTGCGTTTTGTTTCAAAAATACAACCAAAACTAGATATTTTATTTATAATTATTTTAATTGATTCTAAAAATTTCGGGAGTTTAAATATGAGACATTTATTTCACTAGCTGCTCATTTGCGCAAAAAATATCTTACCAAATGACCTTGTGAGTCACCCCAATTTTTCAACCGAATATCGTCTGCTTTTCCTCGAAATGAGCATGCGTAACCGCTGCATGTCGTTCCGAAATCGATGCTCGCAACTAGAAGGTACTTCGAGCTATCAGACATGGTCCCAGGCATCAACGCATTAGCCTTATACCGAAACAGAGACGATTTTAAGTGAAAGCATTTATCTATTAAGAGATGTTTGTATTATACTGCAAGATATCCCAATAATATACAAATGCAGGATACGCACGATGAATTTATCTTGTTTTATCTTATTTCATTTGTTTAGTTAAATTTCAATTTATTAGTTTTATTGCTGGTTTTACTTTTGCAATTAACACTCATTAGTGATGATTAAAGACAATAATCGCTGTTTTTTTTAATTCGACAGTTAAATCACTTTTCCAATACCATGTCACATTAAAGTATATGAAATATAATATATAACATCTAAAGAAAGTATCATTGCCCTTATCAAAGAAATATACGATAAGATCAATAGCAACATACCTTTTGTCTCCAATCTTAATTTCCTTGAAAATTTCCCAAAAATATGTATTTTAAGATATTATTTCCTTATCTATTCTATCTATTTTTTATCCACAACTGAGTTTTATCAGTGATCTTATTCACAACTAGGCAAACTACTTTCGATTTCGGCCTAGTCTTATACCGAACCCCCAACAAACACATTTTGATCAATAATCAATACTTGATCTGGGATCTGGAGACGTCCCTCACATGTTTGTATGTAAATATGCTTAATCAGGAAAGTAAAAAAAGTGTGGAATGTAATGACCACATTTCAGTCCAGTGCTCTTCAAAGCAGTCTTACATCTGCTCATTGCCCAAATAATTTCCTTTTCTTTTGGGTATGTCAAATCATTTGAAGAAGAGGTTATAGGAAATACACCTGATTACTCTAGTTGACTAGTTTTCTAGTTTATAACTATATGCAAATAGGTATGTAGGCTATATATGTATATATATGAAGACCTATAGTATATATACGAAACAATAGATGTACAATACATATGTTTGTATCAAATTGTAACGCATTATGCTTATTTATCTGACATCTTAAATTCAAACGTTTGTGGGTTATAGTACACGACGTTTCTTGGTCCGAACATTTTGTTTTTAATGAATAATACTTTTCAATTATTTGTCATTATATTTCTTTTAGATAATTCACATGAATTCTTTAAAAGGATATCATTACCAAATGGGTTGTAGTACACGGAGTTCCTTGGTCCCGTGCCAAAGTCAAACACTCGGTCACACTTGTTGTTGTACAACGCTGCTTTTGCTGGCATAACTATACACTTGGTTAAGGATATTTTTAACATTCATAGCCCACTATATTACTTTACTAATGCTTGAGGGCTTTGCTATGTTTTATCCCTCGAGATAAACATTTTGAGTAAATCATACATGTTAATCTCAAAAGAATAAGACTTGCATGGAGCGACCAATCTGTTGCTTTTCTGAGTTATGTTCTTCGTTAGGATCGCAGTTCAATTCTGCACAAGGATGCATAACTGTGCTAACGACACTTTAACAAGGGATTTAAGGTTTTGGGGCGATTTTGTGAACAGCCTTTTAGTTTCTTTGTATATCTTAACAGAAACGAGGACGGTCTTTTTTTTAGACATATTTTGCTCATTTACTTCGTCTAGTTTGCATTAAAGTATATGCTTTATATTTTTTAAAGTATATTTATTGAGGATACAGCCGTACACGACGCAAAACTGATTGGACTGAGGACTCCACTCGACGTTGTACACCGGCCCATTCTTATCTAAAATATAAAATATTGATTTCATTGACCTATTTGTTGGTAATTGATATGTACGCAGAATATATATTCAATTGATCAGCTAAACCATTGACATGTCGAACCACCATACTTATTTTTAACAACAAGTGAGGCGTTGCAATATAAAATCCAAATTATGTACGCAAAATTTAAATGGTAAATGGTATGTTAAATGAGTGTTCTACAACAAGTTTTATACTTAATCAATAAGTTGCAGGGGGCGAGATATATTTTCACCTTTCCAAAATCCTGTGATTGTTTTCATTTTTTTTTTATATGGTGCTTTCCTTACATTTTCACGAAGGAGCACAAACAACTATTTAAATAGCTTGATTAATATAATGATTAAAGGAATAACACTTACCCCTGGGTACAAGACAGCTCTCGCCACCCATGCTTAAGAAATGCAGACCCTGGTCCCCATAGTACGAGTCCACGTTTCCTTGTCCCCTCTTTTTATTTTTCACTTTCTCATTATAAATTTAGAGCATATATCCACCTTAAATCACACTCACGCCTGGGTACAAGACAGCTCTCCCCGCCCATGCTCAGAAAATGCAGACCCTGGTCCCCATAGTACGAATCCACAGATTCCTTGTCCCCTCTATTTATTTTTCCTTCTCTAGTATATTAAATTTAAAACATATGATACTTACCTCTAGGTACAAGACAGCTCTCCCCGCCCATGCTCAGAAAATGCAGACCCTGGTCCCCATAGTACGAATCCACCATTTCCTTTTCTCCACTATTTATTTGTCCTTCTCTAGTAAATTATTTTTAAAACATATGAAACTTACCCCTGGGCACAAGACAGCTCTCCCCACCCATGCTCAGGAAATGCAGACCCTGGTCCCCATAATACGAATCCGCTGAGACATCAGCCGCCGTGAGAACCAGTGCTTCAGAACCTTGAAAAAAAATCAATATGATACATTTACCTTAGTAACTTGAAATTATATCAATCATGTGATACAGTTTAGTGGGCCATATAGTACGAATCGCCTGAGACATTAACCTGAAAAAAAACAGAAGATATACCCTAGTAACCTGAATATAATATATATTATTTTATACAATTGATTATTTTTAGAGTTTGAACAATTAATGTGTCATATAGATTTTATTTGATTAAGGATATTGAAATATATACCGTGATTTTTTTATATTACAATTGAAGTTTCGTGAATTTATAGAAAGAAAGAGTGTGTGAGTGCGAGAGAGAAAGAGAGAGTAAGAATGGGGGAAAGAGAGGTAAATGGAGAATGAGACAGGTTGGGAATGAGCGCGATATAGCGAGAGAGAAAGAGAGAGAGAGAGAAAGAAAGAGAGAGAGAGAGAGAGAGAGAGGGGGGGAGAGAGAGAAAGAAAGAGAGAGAGAGAGAGAGA
>LQRL01003638.1:2952-17226 GCA_001703475.1 Hydroides elegans
ACCATTTTTTCTGTTACTTAGAAATTTAGACATAATTTTGGCATTTTGAAAGGCCAAAAAAAAAAGTTATTGAGATTCTGAATTAGAATTAGACCGAAGGGATGGAAAATACATTGTGGGCGTCCAGTTGGGTCTGCAATCTCAACGATGGCTTGTTTATGTTTTAAACGATTAAAAACAATGGATCCATGTTTTTTTATAGCTGTATAAAAACCTTTTAAAACCTTTTTTTCTATGCAAAAACCTTTTAAAAACCTTTTTTTCCAACACAAAAACCTTTTAGAAAAACCTTTTTTTCGTGTATCGGTCGCTGGGAAGCCTGTACTGCAAATGATGTTTAAAAATGACTAATTATTTATTTGCATTGCATAAATAAATTGATTATGCGAATTCACTGTTCTCGAATGCATGAAATAAATCTTTAGCTAAATCAAACTCTGAAATATAATCTTTTAGTTTGAATATAGTCATTTAACCCTCTACATACAACAGTCTGTTTGTTTTGTGTTTAGATTGACAGGGCACCACTCAATTAATTTGTATTTTGTAATCTTAGTGTTTGATTAATATCAAAGTAACACACCTTGCATGATAATTCACAGCAGGGGGGAAATAAGAAAATATAAGGTTTCTCTGCATGGTCAAAATAAACATTTATATGAAACAAATGTAAAATAATAAAAACCAAGTGAGATCACATATTTGACAGCGGCACTACGCAAAAAATATCAGATTTTATGTAATAAATATTATTATAAATAATATAGATTTTCATCTTTTTAGGAACAAGTCTCTAAGAAATCTCTTGAATAAGGCGAAATCGATCCCAAAGATCAATGGTCAGCTCGGCCTTTCACCAATTCGGCCCCTATCCTTGGTCGATTCGGCCCCTCCTTTAACCAACTCGGCCCCTTTTTGTCATGTCAATTCGGCCCCGAATTGGACCATTCGGCCCCTTGAGAAAAATGATTAGGTCTCTCAGGGAGATTGTTTTGACTTTTTGCATAAACGTTTTCGGTCTCTTGTAAGACAACTGGCATGTGTTTTTAATAGTTCACACACTGTAAGTGTGATTCTAAGTATGTTTACGAGTAACTTATATATACTAAGTTTCATAAAATGAACATATTTCGTTTTCCATGCTTCTTTATTATTGGGAAACAATTGATTTACTGTTTACAAACAAAACGAAAAATGATGATGCAACACCAAAATACCAGATTTATAAATAATGAGAATTACAAATGATGTCCCCTTGATATCCAAGTATATTCAGCATGTTGTAACTAACACTGATCCCTTTTGACATATGTCGCAACTGAATATGAAGCATATAAGTTAAGGCGGCGAGGCTTCTGTCATGCTTAATTGCAATTAAAAGTGTGACACTTAGCCTTGAGTAACATGTAAGCAGCATTGATTAAAAACTGATAAACATAAACTAAAGTGACAATTATGTAGAAAAATCTAAATCCCATATTAATGCAATATAGGATAAGCAAATAAATACAACGCATTCAGTATAAAATTCGACCCTTTTTATTTATTGACAATACATATGTACATTAAAAACATTATTCTAAAACATAACACCTGGTCGATTTTTAGATTTTAACTCAACAAAAACAAAAACATGTTTTCCAACAACAAAAACATGTTTGATTATGTATAGAAAGAGGCAGAATCACGAATTCCTTGGGGCCGAATCTAAAATCTGAGGGACCGAATCAACTAGAAATGAGGGACCGAATTGGTTTTTAAGGGGCCGAATATACTAATTATGGGCCGAGTTGGCGAAGGGCCGAATCAACCAATGACCGATCCAAAGTGCATGATATATGTTTCATGAATACTAGATATGAAAATGCCAAATTAAAAAAAAAACAAAGGACGCACCATTAAACACTAATTCAGTGGTAAAACAGATAACATTTCGAAACAAACTAAAATATATTCACGAGTCGATTTTATTAGGAAATAGTCTCTAAGAAATTTCTTTAATAAGGCGAAATCAATACCAAGTGCATGCAATATGTTTTATGATAATTAAATTTAGACATGCTAAATGCGCATCATTATACACTTATTCAGTCGTAAAACTGATGATATTCCGAAAAAAAACAATATATATGATATACCAGTCGACTGAACTGTCACATGTTCTTGTATGAATAAGAGTAGAAACATAGATTCTTTAACTATTTACCGATATGCACAAGCAAACTTTGCAAACATTATTACACACCATATCGTTTAATCATTGTTTAACGAATTGCATGTCAACATTGAAGTCGCGACAGGGAGAAAATACTAACAATGCAAATATCACGCACAAGTCATCCTGTTTGGAAAAATAAATGCAAATGATCGATTACGTTTTTGCATTGCATAGATAAACTAATTATTTAAATTCTATAGCCATCTAATTCCTGAAATAAATCTTAAGCTAAGCCAAATATTGTTTTGAGTTTAGATTGACAGGACACTACTCAATTGTTGTGTTTAGTTTCAATCTAAGTGTTTGTTTGATATCATATCAAAGTAACATACTTTGCATAATTATTCTTAGCGGGGTGAAATTTAGAAAGATGAGGTTTCTCTGCATGGCCATAATAAATATTTACTTACAAAATAATACTGTAGCAACAATAATTTACAGGTCGGGGGCTAGAACCTTAGCCTATTATTTGTACTTTAGTGCACAATATATTCTGAACAGTGGACTGAACTGTTGAATCTTATTATAAGAATAAGAAATCCGGGTAGGTTTCCGGCCATTAAGTTTCCAGCCCCAAAGTTCTCTTAATATAAAATGTGGACAAACAATATTAATATATGATTAATTAGATACACCCTTTGGGCTTAGTAGGTATTATTTTTATCAAACATATTGTGTAGTGTGTATATTAGTGAGCTTTAACACTTGAAACTTTGTGGCCGGAAACATTTTGGCTGGAAGTTTTTTGGCACATCATGTCACTTTTTGAGACTTTATGGCCGGAAACTTTTTTGCTGGAGACGTTTTGGGCGGATACCAAGAATAAGACATGAAAACATAGAACATAGAAACATATGTTCTTTTGGTACACACAGACATACAAAAACCTAGCGCGCCATAATGCCAAATGTTTGCTTCAAGAATGGTATTTAAATGGTATTTAAGTTGCAATTGGTGGAAACACTCAAAACTGCCTGCTTAGATATCCTGTTTGGATTAAATAATATGATTTTATGTAAAATAAATCGATTTCATATGTGCATTGAATAAATAACCTGTTGATCCGAATCCACTGTTCTGTATTTTTTTAAAATAGTCTTAAATAGTTTAGTCTTGAGTTTTGTCTTAAAAATGAATCTCTTATATGCGGGAACATCATTAACTCGATGCACATAATTATTTTATGAACGAATAAAAAAGAATTATAAAGGGCTTTTGCATCAATGCGCTCTTAGTGAGTGGGGTATCTGTTTATAGAGTCTATTATTTTAAGTCGTCAAAATTGTTCTTTTGCCATTTCTTATTTATTTAAGTCCCGAATTATCTATTTTGGCTAAGATTTAGAATTCCCAACACAGTAAAAATAGTTTACAAAAAAGAAGTGATGCGGCCCTATCATAGTTTTATGTTTGATAGTCAGGTCAACAGGTAGACAGGTTGAAAGGTCAACAGGTAACCTCACTTTGGAAGTTATCTTTACTAAAACTAAAGGCCTGTATAATATATGCGAGACGATTACCTGTCTATGCATATAAATAACCTTCAGAGCTCCAATCTTGCTGCATGTCGACCCGTCTTCTGCACAAATAGTATAATATCTGTGAATAGTTTATATCCGTTAACACTTTTATTGTGCATATTTATCACCTTCATAGTTGCGACATGGCTACCTGTCGACCCGTCTCCCACATATATAATATAATCTTCGTGAATATTTTTATCCGTTAACACTTTTATTGCGCATATTAATAACTTTCAAAGTTCTCACCTGGCTACCTGTCGACCATGCTATTTTCTTTTAAATCCATGTTTTTCAAAAATAGTCCAAACTTTCAATATTCGTGCGCGTAAGTGTGTGAGGAATTCTAAAGTCGTTCTTTTATTTTAATGCTCCAAATAATTTATACTCTGTGTATGTTTTGGAATCGTCCAGTCTCCATCATTACGTTGTTTTATGGAGAAATAAAACTTTTTGAAAACGTACTATATTCCACATACAAGAAAATAGTTCTTATGAATATGAATGAAGACCACACCGAAATTTGTTTGAGGCGGCTAAAAACACATAGTAAATATAGTCCGACATAGATACGACAAAAGTGAAAAAAAAATGTACGAAAAAGTATTTTTTTGGCAATCTTTCGGATGTGTCACACGCACTCAGTCTTCAGCTTCGAGAATATTACATCAGAAGTAGCCAGGGATTCAATATGCAAAATTATATATTCTTTTGATTTTTTCTTGCTTGCATTCAAGAAATTGATTCCATAGAAATTACTATGCAAGATAATCTTTATTTTGTGCGATCCAGGTATGAGACACAGAAATTTGGCACAGGAGCGTGTAAAGCATTCAATCTTACTGACAATATTTTGCTAGCATCGATATTCGGGCTTCCATGTTGGCAAAAAGAATACAGATTTAACTAAATGGGAATAAAATATGATCATTTTAAAAGACAAATGAAGCAGATTAATATCAACATGAGTCATATTTGACTTCTGAAAATCATAGGCAGGATACTATGCAATACCCGTCTTTGTGCCAATAATCTTTTAAAGACATACTGATGACATTTCGAGTTTGTCGAATCAATACGAAATGATTTTAAGTTTGCTCACGGACTGTTTTTAGCTTTATTTCCATTGTACATATAGATTTCTAGTACATAAAATACAATATACAAACCAAAAAATGATAAATCAAATATAATTGATTGAGTGCCTCAATATTTGATGCGAGGATGCATTATATTATGATTTTATACATCATAATAGAAAACACAAAATATATATTTGCAATGAAGACTCATCAATCAAATGGACAACGCAGGCCTTCTGTTGAATTAGCACTCATAACCTGATCTCTTAGAATCAACCAACACGAAGTTACTTTGATGTTGAAAGTAGCTAGCTCCTTATAAACGACTCTAGAAATTACGTGATTATTAGCAGTATTATTAAATAATGTCACAACTGCAGTAATAGAGTACAATATTTGCAAAGTGAACCACCATGAATTATTGATGTGATGTAATAAGCCCACCAGCAATCTCCATGGAAGTTAACCTGTAATTATTATGGTCGAAACAAAAACATTTATATTCTTTTAATATAGTTATAACAATATGTTTTTTTTCTGTGAAAAAAAGCATGACAATCAAGAATAGTAAATATAGATACAACATGCCGAGTGTTTTAATTCGTTTCAAATAAGGCACAACATTAACATGTTTATTTCTTGTAACAAATAGTTGCTTTAATATAAGTCATATACATCTAATTTTAGTTTTACTTTGCAATAATGGATTAATGTAATTGATATTATTCATATTATTACCTGAATATCCAGTAGCCCCAGTTGCTCCCCGCGGACCATGTATTCCTGACATATTAAACAATAGATAAATGTACGTGACAAGTGCCTACATTTGTATCCAGTTTTGTAAAGAGTTTAGAGAATGAAAAAAGGTAATTTCATGGAAAAATTGTTTAGCACTGAAGTTGCTTTGAATAATTCGATTTGATCAAAATCAGTATTGATTCCTGCAGTTGAATTTACAGCGCATGATGACAAAAATAGCATTATGTTTATTTTCTATTCAAAGAAGAAAATAATATTAAACCGCCTACTCAAAATTAACAAAATGTACTTTTCTAATATAAATAACATACATAATACCTTCTCTTCCAGGAGGTCCCCTCCGTCCACGCAATCCATCTTGACCTGGAGTTCCCGGCTTCCCTCTTTTGCCAGGTGGACCCCTGACTCCAGTTAAACCCTGAATAAATTCTGAAAGTAAAAGGTATAAAAACATATTGTTCATTATGCAAATCAGTAGCACATTATACATTTTTAACATAACAAAAGAACATAATTGATTTTATAAGATGAGATAATTTTAATATAGTGTGTGCTTTTACGAATAGGTTAAATGTGGGTAAAAATGGGGGGTCACTAGCCCGACAGTTATAGTAGGTTTCAATGAGTGCATAGAAACTAATCTTATTATATTATTAATCCGATAAATTAGACCGCTAACGTAAAAGAAAAGAAAATCTGGTTAAATTGCTATTAAACTATTATTCCTAATTTTTGTTAAATTTCTTATAATAAGTGCTTAATTCGACAAAATATGTTTAGAAAAATTAAAACCGACAATTATACCATATGCACAAAAAACCTAACAAAATTAGTAATATTATGATTATTGTCCTGGAAATTGCATTTTGTAACTACTTACTATTATTTTCAATGAGTTCAATGATTTCAAGAATATCCCTTTCTAGGCTCTTTACTAAATTGAACAGTTCGATTGCACTTTCACATTCTTGACAATGAACCAACGCACCTGTCAGTGCTAATATTAAAATCATGAAATCAATTTGCATGTTTATTGCAATTAATTTCTAGGCTAAGTGAAGTTATAAAGATTAACCTGGCTAAGTTTGATATAAATCTCATTTACTCTATTCAACAAACATTTATTTAATACGATATTTTATTCAATATATAAATAAAGGTTTTTTGTTGCTGATAAAGAATGTTTTGAAAGCAAACATATCAGTTTGTATATGTCAAAATTTAAGTCCAATGACAACAGAGATTCTATAATTTATTACTCAAAAAGTTTGATTAATTGACGAGAGTTAAGCTTTGTTGATAACACGGTGTCATCTTATATCATCGTGCATTCGAGGCGTGTGTATTTACATGAAAACAAGCAGGTTTTTACATGGTCAGTAATTTATTTAAGCTTTCTGAAGTATATTCTATATAAAGTCATCCGATAGATAGACAAATATTGAATACCAAACAATTGAACATGAGCAATGCAAGTATAATATTACTACTTCACAATCTGAGCAAATCCAAACACTTCATTATTAGAAAAAGTTAACAATTGATTTATTACCATATAACTCATCTTTAGGTGACACTGTGGCTGCTTTTTCGTTATATATTGACAGATTATTGAAGAGTTATTTTCTCGCTTCGTGGAATGAGTCTATTTTTTCTTATTTGATCATCTATCAATATCTAATCAATGTCAATCAAAGGTCATTTAAAAGATTGTGAAATATAGACACTGAATTTGGATTGAAAGTATGCGGTAAATTGTCCTTACTGATTTTGTTTCCAATTTTGATGACAGCAAAATGAGAGATATGAAAACCTTTGTGGTTACTATCGTTGTGTTATGTAGTTTGCATGTAAACCTTGCTTCCAAATGCGATAATATATGTGATCAAACAAATGTAATATTTTTGAGAGGCTTGAAACGGATATGTATAACATCAAACAGATTGTAAACTATATGGGTAAGTTACATAGTCGGCCAAGTTTTACATCAATTTGCAAGCGGTTCTAAACAATAATTTCATATATCTATTTTAGATCAAAACATATAGTTTAAATATGTCTTTCTTCGAGAGGAGAATGATCGCATTAAAATGTCTCATGACAGCAAGATAAATGCATTATTTGTTCATATGTCTGTCATAATAATTATTCCATGGATTAAACGCATTTTATTATCGACAGAATTATACGTCATCATCATAAATATGATTTTATGTGGTCACTTTTGCAATTAGATATAAAAGCCAGAATATTCTTCGCAATGACTATAACTAATCGTATCATAAACAACACAAATGAATCACAATTGTTCTTCTATTTGGTATCTTATTGAATATGTACAAAAGAATATTCGTCATCATGATTAAAAGCAATCATATAATAAATATTACAAATGTATCAAAATCGTTCCTCTTTTTTTTTAACTTAATTGAATATGTATAAAAGAATATTCGTCATCATGATTAAAAATAATCATATCATAAACATTACAAATGAATCAAAATGGTTCCTCTTTTTTGTACTTAAATAAATACGTATAAAAGATTATTCTCTTTCATGATCAATAATAATCTTATTATAATGGTTCGATTTTTACACTTGAAAATTCTTTAAATTCTAGAACCAATGAGAGGTCATTCAGGATTAAGAGGTCCACCTGGAGTCAACGGAATAGACGGTTTGCCAGGTGAACGCGGAGAAACAGGAGCGACGGGATTTACAGGTTTTCCTTTTTTGTTTATGCTTTTATTTGTAAATTTTACAAACAAACGTACATCAGGTATACATATATACATGGTATATTGTAAATATAAGACAGGCACTATGACAATAGACACTTAGTGAATAATATAAAGATACCGCATACTCCTGATTGACAGACAATTGCCGTAATAAACATAAACTATGCGTTACAGTTTACATGCATGTTGATGGTAATTGATCTACATTTCTAACTAGGCGAGAAAATTCAATATTAGGTTTAAGAATCGACTTCAAATGCATGCTTATATTTGTATATTTAGAAATTCAATATATACCAAAACAGGCGGTTTTTGGGTGAGGCCTGGAGTCAATTCATTAGTTTTTAAAATCTAATTCATGTCAAATCAAGTGACGAATGGACATTAACTAACGCCGTGTGGGTAGAAGCATTTGGTTTGCATTCTTTTTAATCAATCCATTGTTTTGAGTTTGATTCATGAATTCAAACAGCTTGTAATGATTTAAGTTGTTGAATTCATTATATTGAAAAACGAATTTCATGAAGGTTATATTGAAAATAACATATTCATTTTATATCATTCATTAATTCAATCGTATATATTTAAATTATCTAACATTTTCCAAAAAAATATAGTTAATTAGTTTTTAAATACGCAATTTAGCTACGATAAAAAATGTAAAAAATGTTATAACTATTTTTGCAATGCATTCATTTTAATTTCATATACACTTATCTTGTCATCCGTTAGACACGTAACAATGGTTAAGTTTATAAACATTTTATTTCATGCCTCTGACAATAAAACGTTTCTTTGTTACTTGTACTCATTTCTAGCAAAATATATAGAAAACAAACTATAATGCGCTCTTCAATATTTTACTCGATATATTTGTGTCATTGTGGCATATGTTAACTATTTTTCAATTTATTGCAGGTAGTACAGGAAGATACGGACGCACAGGTACTCTTTTAATAGATACATAATGATACATTTGCTAATTTTGTCAGGGCACTCGATTAAAAGTTAAATAATTTATGCGTTTCAATACTTATAGGCCTTCTGTTGATTGAATATGTGAAATTTGCAACACACATTTTTCCCTTTCTTGTGGAATTATTTTTTTAAAAAATTGATGTATCAACATTGTTGATGCGCATTGAAAGATAAATCATGCGTTCTAATATATTCATGTGATATTATAATCGTGATTTTACTTTTAAAGGTGCGACAGGTGCCTATGAGCCAAGAGATTGACCAGAATTTATAACTTTGCATAAAAAACTCGCTTTACACCAAATGAATGATTAATACTTATAATAAAAAAATAATTTCAAAATGAATATTTGTCTAACCGCTTAGTCTTATATAAAATGATAATAATTGATTGTGTTAAAGAATGCGATTTCATATACTTATTTAAGCAATCAATCAAAATATTAATGAAACATTTGTGTCAAATATAGCTTAGCATGAATTCATTATAGTTTTGATAATAGTTTTCATAATTATTGCTTTAGCGTGTTTGATTTTAAACAACATACCTAAGTATATATGCTTTAATTTTTTTCAGAGGGGTTTGGCTTAAAAAATTTTTAATTGAATATGTTTTAAAATTAAATATTGCAAAATATGTTGAACAGTTATAGTGCTTGATGTGAGTGATAGTAAACAAATGAGTTTAAAGTGAGGCGTAACAACAATGATTTAAGAAATAAAAGTATTTATTATCTAATTGGAATATCATATCAGTTAAGCAACCAGCTTCTCATATTATAAACTTCAATTTAGAGTCATGTAGTACACACTATTCCCTTGATATTTGCTATATGTGAGATCAATCACTATATAAATAATCAGTTTCTAGCACATGCATTACTATGTGTATTGGCACAAAATCATCAAAACCTTCGATTTCACGATAAAATCTAATTTTGTAATATCGCTTCGATTTATAAAAACAATCAACATCATCTCAGACAATTTTGCCGTAAATGTGCTGAAAAATAATACACCTGTGTTAACCCAGGTCTTTATTCAAGTTACCATACTCAATATGGTGTGCAGTTTTCAAAATTGATGCTTTGTTTAGATTAGTATATTTTTACAGGTTCCCAAATGCTTCAACTCTAGGTTAGAAATGCAGTAAATATCCTATGATAATTTGGTTTGATATTTCACAAAACAAATACAGACAACAGATCAAAACTGCATATACCTTTAAACTATTTTATCGAAGTTTTAAACTATTTTATCAAAGTTTTCTTTTTGGCGTTCAATTGTCATTTAGAGGCATATATGCTGACACTGACTAAACAAAAGGAGATACTCAATACTCATTCCGCATTAATTTATGCGCAATTTATGCGCATGGATGCATTGAATTGAGCGTGATTTTCTTTTATGACAATGCGCGGCAAATAAGACTGCAAACATAAATGCTATTCCAAATCATTTTTATCCTCTAATACCTATATATGATATTCCTGGAATATATGATATTCAAACACATTATCTTAAATTATCTGAGTTATTATGCATGAGATTATTAACATGCATGGTTAGTATAGATATCCATTTACCAATGATACTCCAATACCTCAATGTGTTTACTTAAGCATGCAACTAGTTAAAACATTGATAAATACAAAACATATTTTAATTTATAAACATATTTATTGCAAACGGTGCTCTAAATGTTCCAGATTTATAACCTTATCTGTCCAATCTAGTAATATAGAAATATGATTGAAACAACTTTTATGAACAATTAACAAATGAACTTCTTGTATATGCAGCTGGTCTGGATTAGCATAACAATATAACTAGACTAAGTATGTTTCTGGCTCTAATTGAAAACTTAATTAGATTAGAAAAGATTTGTTAAAAATTAACAGTGAAAAGGTGTTCCCCGAATTCTTGTAGAGAATATATATCTTGGTCTAAAGATAGAACAATTTTATAAAGGAACACCAACTCATGAGGTGTTCTCATGGGGGTACCCTCTATTTAAGGATTTTGATGTTTAACATGCATCTGTTTAAGCAACTTGAAATAATTCGCATAAATGCTACATATCGAATGTAAATGACCATCACAGTTGATATAAACAATAAAAATACAAAGTTTTAAATGGTTAACTATTTAAATTATGGTAAAATTTTATTTTTAATGAAATATTAAATGATACACACATTTTTATAAAGAAATATGAAAAAACGTTTCTCTGACAGTGTATCTTCAAATTGAATTAATCTTGAATATCGAGTAGCTGCTTATTTGAATATACAGGAATTACGTATAAAACTTGACAACAATAATAAATTGCTAAGATGTTCTCAAACAAAGTCATAGTATGCTCTAATTATAACCATATCCTGTGGCTCCAGTTGATCCAGTTCGCCCTCTCTCCCCTACATGATAAAAAAGGATTAATAACACGAAAGGATGTTAAAAGATCCGTTATAACGTGATTTATATGATGATAAATAGTTCATCTTATAAAAGTAATTGGATATCAAAAGTGAAATCAAGCCTTTTCAATGGTTTGTGTACTTAAATAGATTGATTCAAATAAAATGGTGCAAAACAGTACCCTGTCTCCCAACAGATCCGACAGGTCCTGGTAACCCATCTAAGCCTTCTGTACCAGGTCGGCCTCTTCTCCCGGGTGCACCCCTGACACCTATTGGGCCTCTTATGAATTCTGAAAAGTAATAATTGCAAATATATTTATGCTGTACTTTTGTTATCCGATGATTAATTCTTACACATTCCATTATTATAGAATATATGTATGATGAGTTTAAAAAAAGATTTATGCGACCATTGTATTAAATATAAATTTTTATACATGATTAATAAATAAAACTATGATTCACTTACTTTGGTTGCCAATCACTTCAACGATATCGTTTATATCCTTTATTAGAGTATGAACTCGAGTAACCAATTCATTCATGTTCTCACAATCTTGACACTCAGTTAATGAACATAGAATTGTCAATACATTTATAACAAATAAAAGTCGCATTTTGTATAAGTAAGTTGCAAGTATTCCGAATCAAACGAAGATAATTAACTAAATGCTAGATGTCTTATACAACAATATATTATTCCCAAGCATGTTTTCTGTGAGATTATATATGAACAATATCAACTGAATAAATCTAAATGGAGAGCTTGTAAATATATCCGGTTATATTTATTTCATGCAAATATAAACATCTAGACCAAGGTATTTTGAATAGGTGCTTATTTAGTCATTTCATATTTTGTTAAATATTGATAAAAGATTAATTATAATGTTGACAATAATTTCAATATTAATTAATAAATTACTTAAACTATTTCAATCTTTTGCAGCAATTTCATGCTTATGTAGGCCTCTTTATTCAATTCACATAGATTTACTAATTAATTCACAGGTCTAATATTATTTCATCAGAGTTCCTTTAAGATATTAGTTTTTGTTTTTCAACTTTGATTTTTCATCTATGTATCCGGTAAAACATCCAAATAAGTACTTTCGCCTTTTAAAGTATTACTTTCAATTTTAATATGCTGTTTGCATTCGTCCGGAGGCTTTGCGCGTGCAGGAGATGGTTCAATAACAGGGTTGCCTGAAACTTTTGAATTGGCCCCATTAATCTTGTTATTATCTATCTCCTCATATACATATGGATCTCCGGTTACTACTGTGCTTGTTTTCAGTGAATTGGTGTTTAGTGCTGTGATTTCAAGTCTGTCAGGCAAGACCTCGATATAGTTAGGATTATTGTCGTTCATATTAGAGTCGACATCGGAAGAGCTTTCAGCCTGTTTTGAAATCGCCTTTGATTGCGTGCTATACAGTTTGCAAGTAGAGGAGTCTTCTATTGAAGATGGGGAATCTTCAAGGATTGCCCTTGGTCGGTCAATTTCGTCATAAGCATAAGGGTCGCGAGTGAGAACGGTGTATGCTTTAGATGAACTTTTAATGAAAGACTTTGAATGCTCATAGAAGTCAACCTCGTCATATATGCTCTCGATGGATGCAGGTCGTTCTAATGATGTTTCCATGGTTATGGTGTTACTAATGTTATTGCGTCCTTGCGTACGTTTTTTAATCAATATACACATACATACAGCAGCAATTGCTGATACGGCGATAACAGATATAATGCTGGCTGCTATTATATAAGTTTTATTGGTCCACACGCCTGTAAGTATAATGCAAATATATACATATATATGTATTTGCCGTGCCGCGTAACTATAACGTAACCCTTATACTTCATTTCAAATTTCGTGAACTATAGCTAATCACTGGTAAGTTCCGAGCACAACTATTCATAAGATAAGCGCAGCGTCAATAAGCACCCTTTCAGCGTTTCTAAGATTCTAGTATAATTTAATCAGTTACATTTCTGCATAGCTTATGTTTATTTTACATTGCATTGATATCTAGTTAAATAAGTAGTTTTTTAACTTTTACACACGCCATAATTTGTCTTACATAAACTGAATGCCTCATCACTCTGGTCTATGCACTGGTATTTGCCATCACATTTGCCAAAAAATAATATACATTGCCCGTTGTCACATCTAAACCATCCGGGCAATGGACATGTGGATTCAACTAGAAAAAAAGAGCAAGTAATTTAATAGTGTTTTATGTTGAATTAAGATATAGCATTATGCAAAGTATAACTCTAAACGTTATGCTTGTCATAATAAAGTATTTACTAATTCAAACGATCAGACGGTTGGTTGACGATATCCCGATTACACGCAATCTAATCGTGAGCTCACGATGACCTAACAAATCTAGGTGAACATGAGGTCAAAATGAAGTTTTGTGCTAGTTTTGATGGACTTACGACAATTTGTTTCATCACTATTATCTCCACAATCATCGATTGAATCACATCGTGTCGCAAAGGACATGCAAAACTGCTTGTGTTTGCAATGGAAAGAATTCTCATTGCA
>LQRL01003674.1:0-19141 GCA_001703475.1 Hydroides elegans
AATGATTGTTAAGTTAATAATTTTAGTATACGCAACATTTTACATATGTAATGTGGTTTATATTGTAAGCGCTTAGGTGTATATGTGTACAAAATAAGCGAAAAACAAATGCCGTGTATAAATAAATAAATAAATAAATTTTAATTCAGGAACAAAAAAAACACTGGCCTGTGTTTTGTAAGAAATGATGTGTTGGGCCAAGTATCGAGATTCAAAAATATAGCCTCATTTATTCCTATATACATATACTTCCATTTCGGTGTCCTAAAATCTCACAAACCATCCCTTTGGGGAATACCATTACATCTAATATACATGAGTTGAATCTGGATGTTACATGTATATACTGCGTAAACGTTCATATATTTCAAATATTACATTGAAATCCGCTATGTAGGGCATGTATATGTTTATAAAGGAGTAAAGTTGATATTACAATTTGCTGCACTAACTGTCCCTACAGGGAATAGTATCACATCTCACCTACATGTACATGATTCCAATTTGGATGTGCAATTGTGAACATTATGTAATAATATTCTTAAAATGTAGTAGTGTACCATATATTGTCAGCGATAGCCTAGTTCTTTACTTAGTGGTAGAAATTGTCAAACTATGCTTCCAGTATAAGAAGCAGACTGTAATTCAACAACGCCAACTCTTATGGGGATAACATTACATCTAATAAACATGATAGAGTGGAATTTGGAGGTTTAAGGGCCTGGTTACATTGGAAATTTTTCTCTTGCTTTTATTCCATAACAAACCCGTCTTGCAATGTATTCTTTATGGGGAATTAAAAGCGGTTAAAATCTTCCTAACAGCTCCTTGTTTCCCATAATGAATACCTTGAACAACAGGTTTTTTTAGGAAAGAAAAGCTATAAAAGCCTTCCAATGTGGCGAAACCCTTCTGCTGGTTATGCTTTCGCACTTTTAATAATCTTTAGTTTGTATGGTATGCCTTTACCATGATTTTAAATAAGGGACAAAAACAAATATTCTAATTCATTAGATTAATTCATTGCACAAACTAGGAATATTATTACATTTTTTAAAACCAATGGTATTTTTTTGAAAATTCCATTCGAAGATTTAAGTAATCCAGTACCTTACAATATTTAAGTAAATCCTAGTAAATTGAATAACCTGAACTTTTTTTCTTATAAATTGTCCAACTTTAATTTCCAGTATATGGCTCAGACTGTAATTTACCAAACTGCAATTCCTTTGGGAGAATAACGTTACATCTAGTATACGTGATTCGAATCTGGAGCCCTTGAAACATTTGCCATCGATCACAATAAGGTGAGAAAAAAAACGGAGCAGCTAAAAGTGACAAAATACAAAATCACGATACAAAGAATCTAAAGTCTCCTTAAAATCAACCACCCGCTATTTGTTCTGTGAGTCCTTTCTATCTACCTTTTTGCTATAATGTCATACATTTATGCGTGCATGAAATAAAATAAAACAGAATGAAACAATGAAAGAATCAAGAAAACACATCGACAAAACCATAATTTAACATCATTGTGATATAATCATTTTGTTGTAACAACAATTGGAAACAACCCTTTTACGGACATTGGGCTGCAAAACTAAAATAAAACTAGAAACATATGTTCCAGGTCTTGGCCACATGAGAAGTTGGAACTTCTTTTTTCAACATCCCTCATTTCCTAAAATGCACTTAAGGGCAACAACTTATGAATGAAGCTTCTCGTGTGGTCAGACACTTAATTGTTTGGTCGTTTTCCGAAATTGAAACTACTTACTAAGTCAAAATGTTTCCTTTTTCTAAATCCAGACTGCATCAACAGCGATATATTATTTATAACTGTAAGTAATTAATGGATGAAACATATATGCAACTAAAACTGAAGCGACGTAGCGCAAAAACACAATGGGAAATACATTTGTGGCTAAGTCACACGTTTCAGAACCTTTTAGGAGTAATTCGTATTCATTGAAGGGTGGAGACCCTTGCATTTGCGAAATTAGGACAACTAGAAAGACCACTTAGATTATTTGCTTAAAATCATCTTTAGAGTTGTTAAAAATAACATACGAAATATTTGTTTTTGTTTTTAAAATAGAAACAACACCTGTTATATTTAAATCATGATAGTTGGTGGCTTTTATAAAAATTGCATTAAATGGAACAAAATAACCTGCAGAACATAGTATTTTTTGTCGATTTATTGTTTGGAATTTTACTCCTTTACCGACATCTTATTTTATAAAGGAAAAAGTAAACACATTCAAAATCAATATTCAGAAATCATTCTACTGACGCGATTTTCATTTTTTTAAAGTTGAAATATATGTAGTATATTATATTTATTTTTGGACAATAAATTATATTTTTCGTCTTGCGGGATCAACAAAATGAGCGGACCTATGGCACTAAATATTGTCCTTCATATGACGCTAAATATTGTTTTGTCTTAAAAATGTGGAGCATTGTCATTTAATTGTCCACTTAATGCTTGTTTTCGTATGTAACGGCGGTTAATTGAATATGAAAGCTAGGTTATTGAATTATATGGCAACATGTTATTGAAAGGCATTGGGACATGGCATTTGGTGATCTTTGAAAACAAGAACGTTTAGTAATGTCATCATTATCACCTTTAATTGTTTTCGAGGTATAATAGAATCGGTCGATAGACATTCCCCAATAAGCTAGACGTCGAATAACGTTCAAAGGACGTTCGTATTTGGGCAAAAATGAGAGTTTTCCCGACGTCCCTTTTTCGTCGCGGACGTAGGGACGATATTGTTGTAATGTCGCGACAAAGTCAGATGCAATCAGAACTATCTTCCGACGCCGGAACGTAAAAAGATAAATATTTCATAAGTGCTCAAATGAGGACGACTGATTAACGTCATGTCAGAAGAAGACGTTGTATGGGTGATTTTTGCGATTTTCACTATGCATTCTGACAACCACAGAATATGATTATAGATTATTATGTTCCTGATCACAATTGATCTATATATTCCTGAACTGGGCCTGGCCCCATTCGAGGCTTTATTCTATGTTTCTATTAACCCCTCTTATCAAATGTGCTCTTCAGGTCTGCGACGAAATTATACGTCCGGGGAACTCATGCGTCCGAAAAAGAACGTTCTCTTAGCGTTGGTGTTGTCTTGCCAATTTTGGTAACCCCGTTTCGCAACGTTATATGAAACGTTTATGCATGGACATTATTTAGATCCAGCACTTTTGATCGGATACACCTTTCTAATTTCATCACTTTTCTCAAAAACGCGTTCTTACATGAATTGTTTGGACAGCGCTGTAGCAAAATTAGAGCCTGACCACACGATTCTAAGTGTTACAAAGAACATAGAATAAAAAGTATCGTTGTCGCTTCGGTGTGACCAGGCTCTTATACGACATCGATGACGAAATATTAAGTTCGGTTAACATTTGCATATAATATTTTTTTATTATATTTCAACATCTTGACGTCATCTGTTAACTGTTTAGCGAGTGCTGTTATTCGGAACAAACATCAAACATAGACTCCTCGTTAGAATTAGCAAACAAGCACAATATATATCGGGAATGTTAGATATGTTTTCATATTTTGAATTGATTTCAATGCTATTTATATTTATGTATACCCCGGAACTATACACGCTTCAGTGCATGGTCTGATAGAGAGCGTCGAGTAGCGTCGGCGGTATGGGTCTTATATGTTCTTTGAGGGACTCAATTTTTCAATGACCACCAAACCAGGTTGTCACATGGCAAGCGACAATTGAAATACCCTTTGATTCTAAATATAGAACAGAATAGAAGTCTAGAATAGAAGTCGAAGAAACGCTCGTTGACGCTCCCCGTCTGACCACGCACCTACGTCGATACGCTATACCGAAGTGAGTATCTGCCGATATTATTCAGAGCAAACACTAAACAAAGGATCCTAGTAAAACTGAGCGAACAAACAAAGGCAAATCAAAACAATCCCATCGAGATATGTCAAGCATCTCACGGAATGAGACTTCATGTTAATAGCTTTCGCGATATCCTATATAGTAAGATGTCGCATGACGTGAAACACGTACGTTATACAAATATTTTGTTAGACGTCATTTATTATAACCCCGAACTTCTTCACCACAACGTCACACGAAATTTTAGTCGAAGACTTCCTTTACGAGGCGAATTCATGTTTGCTTTAAATTATAGCCAGAGCAGATATTTCCATGAAGTTGCTTCTGTTTGAGACGTTGCATCGACCATGGGTGTTTCGTAGTATTTTGGGCTGCGACCGTCGAGATATAAACATTATCGTTATTACACGATGTCATGTGATTGTGTTTTATTTATCAGTGAGTGTGGCTTATTGTACTGGCACACACTTGCGAAATTAGTATGTGATACTGCGATATTCAAAGAAATAAAGTAAACACAGCGATATTTGGTTGTCTATATTGTCTTTGAATTGTGTAGAATCGCAGAAAAATCAGAAGTGGATGTCCATACCATATTACTATGATTTTGTCATTATAATAAGAGGTGCTGCATTTATACCGAACTGCGTCGAAAATTCTTTTTAATTCTACTTTTTTAAAAAAATGTTTATTGTCTTAAATAATGTGCTATTTTCAGTATTCAGTTATTTATGTCCATGTGTTTTATGTCCATGGATAAAAACAACATTAATTTGGTCGTATCACAACTATCAAATTCCTTTTTCGTTTATTAGTGTTTGCATTTATTTTAAAAGAACTAAATGCAACAAGTTATTATTTTTACCTAGCAATTTCGTTGAAGTTGGAGACTCTTTTGACAAACAGCTAAACATTTTAATTCATTAGAAACCACTCAATTAATTTGTAATGCTTGATCTGCCAATTTAGTGCCCTAAACAGCAATATTTTACCGGAAGCGTTTAAACGTTCGGCGAACATTAAAAAGACAATGAAAATTGATTTAATGCGAGTTCAAAAAGCTCTTGTCGTTACGTTGCTGCAATATCAAATCGTTTTTCGTATCCGCCGATATTTTTCCGACCAAACACTTTCCAGCCATTAAGTCTTAAATATGATAATTACAACCGAAATATGTCCAACAAAAACGGTTCGACTTCGGCAAACGTTCATATCGTAAAACGAATTTTCTGACGTCATACCATTTTTGCAACAAGCTTGGCGAGCTAAGATCCATATTAGTCAGGTGACATGACTTAAATAAAAAGGGAAATGAATGAAATATGTTAAAAATTTGCAAGTGATTGCATGCAAAAAGATGCCTCGTTTTATAAAATTGCATAGGGTGGATAGTTCATAAATTTAACATGTACTTGCTGGAATTAAGTTCATTGAAACGCACCGGTCTTAATTCATTAACTGACAGTTGATTTTCCAATAACATTTGAAGGGTTCCGTGCATAAATATATTTGCCCAATATTCTTTTAACAAATTAAATAGTTTTTGCTATTTGTTTTTTTTTTAATCTGCCATAAACCACTATGATACATGATAAATATGATTGAATCTAAACTTATATAAATCATAAATAATATTTCTAGGGTGAATCCATCTTCTGTATAGATCATTTGATACATAATTTTTAAGCAGTTTTTTTTTTACAAATATCAACAATTTCTTATCATATTTGTATGCGTTATACCTCTTATTATTTTCTTTTTGGCGTCGCTTGAATACTTCTAAGCAAAGTCAGTACCATTTTGCATGAAACTCGTCTTTCCCTTTCAACTCACCTATGCTAATAGATCTCAATATTACTGCACTTTTTCTCTCTTTGCCCGTCCTTAAATTATGAATGGAAATATTGACATGTTACTGTTAAATAGTGTTGAGGATAATAGGAATGCTCGCATTTGTCATGACTTTTCAGACATTAATGTTGGTTTAAGAAAAAAACTGTCTAGTTCTAATAATGAGCATAAACTGCAGATGTTGAGTTATTTGAAGGGATCTGTGCACAAGGTCCTAGTTATATTAAATAACCTATTCTGACTTTAAAGTTGCGATTTTCATTTTTTCTCTGTTTAAGTTACGATTTTCACTTTTTTTCTCTCTTTTGGGACTTTGAATTGTAAAGGAGTACGTAGTTACTCCTGTCGAGCTTAAAAAAGCAAAAGAACAGTGAAAATCGAAACCCAAGCGATTTAATGTAATCATGATTTAAATTTGGTACTGAAAAAGGATTCTGCTGTTTTGAAAAAAAAACGCTTATCAATAAATAGAGTGTCTACAAAATAGCCTATACTAACTGAGTTTTCTTCAAATATGTAAGAAGTGATATATGCATGGAACCTTCGTTTGTTATGGTCAACTCAAATAAGTGTGTTTCTGCAAGAAACGATTGATTTTAAATTTTGGATAAACCTTTCACTTCGAAGTAAAAGTAGTCTGTTTGCAATTTCGTTTAAAGTGTTATTATGCAAAATAATAAGAAGCATGTAACTATGCAATAAAATGTTAAAACTCTCTCTGGACTTCAGAAAAGCTGTAAAGGGGGTAATCAGTCAGTTCATAAATACATAATTTATCATTTTAGCAACCCTATAACAAAGAGAGGGTAAAGCAACGATACCTTTATTACGTTATTACGGTCGCGTTAACACTGGGAAAACAGGACCAAAAACCAAGCAACATATTTTTGCCGCGAGCGAGGGACTTTGTTGTGAAGCTCTCTCTTTTACTCGCGAGTGGAGGCTTAGAATTGCACTGTAGATTCTACTCAACGGAAAGAGGGTTGCTTTGCGTGAAACCCTATTTAGTTTTCGTTTGCCCTCCAATCTTGATTACGCAAATAACGTTTATGCCCTTCGCTCGTAAATAGAACAAATGAGGATAAATTAGATATATTCTGGAAGAAGACAATAATCATCAACAAATGACAGGATTTGAAATTTAATTTTGATTTTGTGACAATGACAGTTCGAAAAAGATAAACGTGAAAAGAAATTTAAATCAAACCTGTTAGAAGATACTCCCTTTAACATGTGAAAACTTATGATAAATTTTGGATATCAACATTTTCAAAAAAAAAAACAATAACATAATTGATATTGGAGCACTTATGTAAGGACAACCCCTCACTTCAAACTCAAAAGTGAACAATTAGCAGGATAGAAAATAGTTTGAAAATATATATTTTAGAATATTTTTGGTTAAATCGGGATAATTTGATATGGATAAGATACACGTGAGCCGGTTTTCGTTCCGTCGTAAAGGGAATCGGCGAGACAAAGAGGCAGAACGGGAGGCGCAAGAATACTGCTTCGATGAAATGACCTATTTATCGTAAGTTCATTTAGTTTATATCTTTATACGTTGCAAATACTTTTTTGTTTTTATTGGAATCTATTTCACTCTTTTCGTATGTGAGACACAGTAATATATTGCTTTGAAGCCTAATTAATTCTCTATTTTAATGTTTTTCTTTAATTTTGATCTTTTTCATTTTTGTTTTCATTTTTTATATAATTATTTTAATGCAAGTAATGAGTAAAACAATGTTCGAGATAGGCCAATATACATTATCTGCCGATAAATCGAAATTGATTTTTTTAAATATTGGTCACATTGACTGTATGTTCAATTTTCGTAATTTCACTTTTATTAATTTCATGCATGTCTGTGCAACAGGGATACAGAGCCAGACAAAGCTAGAAAAAGCTTCCTGTGTGGAGGCCCTTACAACATAAATTGACAGTTTTTTTTTTTGTTTTTTTTTTCATTTTCATTAAGTTGGAGGCGCAAGGGTATGGTGATAAGCAATGTCTCATAAATCTCATCAAGCTATTTTCTTTTGTATGTTGAGGAAAAAAAATAAAAGGCGTGCAAAATAAGGCTTTTGGTGGATGTGTTATATACCTTCTGGTCTTATTAATGAGCATACCATTTAGGGATCAAGTTTCTTTTAACTTATGTATCTCATTATCTCTTTGATGGATATCCTGTTTTAACATTAAGATGCATGTCGATGTACCGGAAGACCTATTTTATGACAAAATCCGTCGGTTTGAGTTCAATGCCATTGAGGTAATGCAACGATGTTTTTTCGACGTCAATAACGCAGATAATGACGCCCGATAAGCATTATGTACGACGTTGCATGACTTCGTGATTTCTACCCTAGTTGTCCACTTAATAAAATAGTTTTTACATTTTCGTCGTTTCTTTTACGTCATGAATATATGATATATGACATCCGTTAAACACCCCTTTCGACATTGTGCGAAGTTGTTATTGCCACATGGGGTGGTCAGTCGACCATGATATAGAAGCTAGCTCTAAATTGGAGTAAGTACATTTACATGCAATCAAATATCATCAGAATGATACATTGTTAACAATAATACCAATCATAATCAAGAGCTTACTAATTCCGGTCAGTCTCACGCAAAACTTCCCACTCAGCAAAGTTGTAATTATAACGTTACAAAAACTAAATCAGGTTGCTTTCTACCTTTCCCAGACGTTATATTGCATCACAGCGTCACAACATTACTTAACGACACCTGACAGTGTGACGTAACAACTTTGCGTTGACATCAGGCACTACAATGACCATTTAAATACATTTCAAAACCAAATGAAAGCAGATAATAATGTCAGCGAACTGAGATCACAACGTTTCGTTGACGTCGTGCAATGTCTTACTCACAGGCCTATAGCATCGTCGCGGTTTTTTCTGATGGTCATTGATTACAGTCAGACAGGGTGATTATACTCGATCATTGATTTAATCTATGTCTGCTTCCAATTTGCCAGCGATTTACAAATCGAATCATAGTTTGGCCGAATTGCTATATTGTTACCGCGTTAACTCGATTTACTATAGAATTGTCGATGGTTTGGGTTGCCTGCAACAGGGTGCGAAGCATAATCTCACACAAAACAATACCCAGTGTGGCCAGGCCCTAACGCGATTCCATACAGAAAAAAAGTTTACACAATTATGTATGAAAACTTGAAATATATGTCACTCGACTTTTATCCATATCATATATCGAACCTTATTGTTAAACCGTCAAAGACTTGTATATATGAAAGTCTCTGAGGACACCGTTAATAACTTTAACAAAATTAGATGACTTGTTTTTTGATTGCATGACATTCCTCATTTGGTTAAGACACACAAAAAACTTTTTTTTTCGCCCCATCCTAAGGCCTTTTTAAGGCATCGGAATAATCAAGTGTCAAAGTAATAATGATTCATATCTTGTGGCCCAAAAAGAAAGATAGGAAAGCAATCAGAAATGAACAGAAATAAAGTTTGACTATAAACTGTTTATAAGGAAAAAAGATAATTCATGTACATGTATATGCTTTACAAAATCCTGAAAATGCACATCCTTTTTTCAAACAGCAGCAAAACTTATGCCAGGAACCCTTCAATTTATAACAAAAATATATACTTTTAAGGAGAGTTCCAAAAGAAAAAAGACCATAAAAAGGTAATGCAATCCCGATGATATCTTTAAGGCATCGGAATAGGAATAATCAAGTGTCAAAGTAATAATGATTCATATGTTGTGGCCCAAAAAGAAAGGTGGATGGCAATCTTAAATTGGCAAAAAATGATGGTATCTAACGACGACAACAATCTGAAGTCAACTTTTTGTTTGCCGGCGGTTTGCTCCTTCATTATGGAAGAGCATCTTAAGGACCATATTTTAAGTTCAAATATGATCTCAACGTGTTAAAATGAAAATATAAGATTGGTACACATGGGTGCGCATTTCAATAAAAAGAAGTGAGAAATATAAAGTTCTATCAAAAATTGTCGTCACATTTCGGAAGTTAATGCAGCTGATTTATAGATATATTTATAACAAATGTATTGAAATGTTGGATTCTCACCTTATTGGCAAGAAAATATTCTTCGAAACAATATCTTTGCTTGGCACAATGTTCAACTCTATTCTAAAACGAACGTTTAGAATGATAGATGCTGATTATATTTTCCCTATTAATGATCACTCTAAAATCGGCCAATAAACAATCAATTAATCAATGATATTTAGTTTAAATGATACATGTTTAGATATCTTAACTCCCAATGTGTCCAAGTCCTAACTGTATCATTCATTATGCAATAAGTCCTGACTCTTGGTGTGAAGTCCTCTAGAAGCAGACAAAATGATAAATATTCAGTAGATTATTCGATTGTTTTTGTTTTATATGTGAACTGATGCAATTAGGTTTGTCTAGACATATTACATCTACATTTGGTCTTGAGTTAACGATAATTTATTAACTTACGTAGCAATGAATCTATGATTAAAGGGCTCCGTACAGATATGTTAGAAATATATTTTGATATTTTGAGAAAGAATCCATCCAACTATTGGTTTAAAAGGCCGATCATACAGCGAATTCTCGTTATGCACAAAATCTTTCACAGTTTCACATTTTACACAAAACTTCCAAAATTCAGTTTATATGCATTCAGCGGCCCAAAACATATTTAGACTTCTAACAAGTCAAAAACACTCTTGGTTCCTGACTCCACTTTTGTGCCGCCTTGCGTTGGGTCTCAAGAGTAGATTGAATTTAACAGTATTCCAAGAGAAAAGTTGGAGAAAAGACAATTGGGTCGTCACCTGATATTTCCCGGATGATTTAGAGTTTTTTTTTTTTTTTTTGAAAAAAAAAAATACATGAACCAATTTTCTTAAAAGATAATTATTATTTGCTTGGAAGTCTGGAAAAGTATTTTGTTTTGAATCACATCTATATTCTTAAGTATTTGGAACATTTCAATTCAATGGACTTTAATATTTTGCTGTGTTGGAACGAAAAGCATCACAAATAATCTGAAAATTTAGGAATTAGCTAACTGCCTAATGCAACAAAGGCAATATATGTACTTTATACATATTCATACTTTTCATTCATCGGGTGTCCTCTTATTTGTCTCCAAGCTTCATTGACTCAATGAGAAACCCGTTCTTGTTTGCAAATGGTTTATTCTCTTTTTCTTTTATATTTCTCCCTTTTTCTTAAACACTGTTTTTTATCCTTTTTCTCGCTTCTTATCCCCAAACTCTAATGTAGGGCTAAACGCAAAAGCTGTGCCCCATTAACCATTGCACCGCCATCTGGTACTAAATCCAGGGACAAAAAGTAGTTCTTTGAAGAATTAGGTCCTTTGATATATATATATCTATATATTTTTGGAGCCATTACTCATTTACGTATAGCTTGGATGTCTAAAGGCGCGTTCACACAAAAAGATACCTAAGTTTTTGCGTGAACAGAGGGGATAAATTGCTTTGTTTTTATGCAAATGTGACTTTCATGAATATCGGGTTTCGAGCTTTTTTCGAGCTTTTTATTTGCGTGAACGCGGCCTAACAAAATAGAAATATGCTATATAGTCTTGATCATTCATATTAAATATTCTGATATCAAGCAATGAGATCACATTTAACATACAATTTTAAATTATGTATTTAGAGGATTTTAACAAATTATGACATATGTTCGGCTTCCAGAAAAATGAAAGCTAACCGTTGATGATTTATATAGTATGGTAAATATATAGTAAAAGTAACATCATAATATGATATCATACTCTCATATGTATCATATCTATATCGATATATCAAAAGACGAGTAGAAAATACTATCTTTCTGAGAGATTGAGTTCCATTTCTATCAAGAAATGACATTTTCTCAATGTTACGTAATATAGGACCCAGACACAGAAAGTGGTATCAATCGAACGATTTCCTTGTAAAACTGTCAACTGGCGAACATATTCATTGGTAGTTTGTCTGAATGATAGAAAAGAACCCAAAGGCATTTTTTGGTCGAAAAATGTTCTTGACAGTTAATTTATTCTTTATTTAACTAAACCTTTGGATATAGAAAATCTACGAAAGAGTCCTTTTCTTAATTTTTATTTTGATTTTGGTCTCAGTCTGCTGAGAGTTTTCGTTCCCCTTAAACAATTGAAGCTGAAATTTAACAGCTTTCGTAAAAAAATGACATTCTAAATATAATCATAGACATCAGAAATGCAAAGCCCCCAGTCTATGCAAAACATACTATTTCAGGAATATTTGTCGATTAAATGAAGCGGGTCAAAAGAAATATATTTTGTACCACGTCACTTTTACAAGGTCTTTCTCACAACGTCTTTCTTATAACGTATTTCTCACAACATCTTTCTCACAAAGTCGTCATCACACTGTTGCCCTTGCATATTCGTCTACACAACGTAGTTCTGACAACGTCACGATAAACCTGTAATCTTCCTCTATGTTCTATGCTCAGAACACTGTAATATATTTTTTTTAATCGATCAAACTGAAATCTCGACGTTGCTCATCTGCAATATATATATATTCTTTCACTGTGTGTAGTTTCAGAACCCTAGAACAAAGGCTTCATACCAAAGTGCCGCGGACAAAGTGTTGTATGATTAGAGTGACGGACAGACGGACGGACATACGGACGCCAGACGGACAGAGGCACATCCTATAGACCCCCCCCCCCCGGGTTCCCCCGGTTGGGGTCTAAAAAACAGTTTTGATTATATGCATGCCTGACAAATTGTGTCGAGGAAAGTGTGACGTTGCTCGTGAGGTTCTCTTCTCCAGTGGCAGTTTTTCTATAAAACGAGCAGAAATACGGGTGAATATATCTTGTTCGGCGCTAGTTTAGACGATTTATCGATGCTCCGGTGAGTAAGGTTTCTGGAACGCATGGTTATCTTCTATTATTGATACGTTATCTCTTTTTTGAAGATGGGAGTGAACAATTTGGAATCTATGCAGCCTTCTGTCATTTAATTAGTATAACATATGTTTCTTATGCATCTTTTCTATAAATTGAAACTTAACGATTGCTAGAAAAAACAGTAAACATAATTTATGTAATTTTTTCCTATTAAACCTTTTGCGAGTTTTCAGTACTTTAAAGTCACAAACCAAATCACACAAAATAATTTCGAGGCAATTTATCTAAATCTTTCACCCATATCAGGATTTATTAAAACATGTTTTGATTGTTTTGGTATGGACTCTTTGACAAACGACAAACCCAATTTTTATATTTTGTCTTCTAGCTAAAAGTCATCATCTATTTTGCCTGGCCATACTTGGAGAATTTTGCATTTACATTTGAGATGTTTGCATAGAAAATGCCCTAACTATTTTAAATGGATTGATTTATGTTGTAGTTGACCATGTAGATTCCAATGGTCCTTAAACATAGTTTATTAGGAAACGACTCGAATAAGCTTCCCTTGTATCCATGGCAAACCCTTATCATTTCTATGATTGGAAAGATTTTGGCCGTTTTGAAAATGCTCGAATTCAAAGAGTATTTAAGGAAAATACCTGCTTGCTTAGAAAAAGCATTAAAGCGTGTGTACCAGACCTTCAACCTTAAAAAGAGATGCAAAAGTCATCCCAAATTGAATAAAGGGATGAAAATAGTGTTTTTACCAAAAATACGAATGACATTTGCACTTGATATATTGAATTAACTCAAAGAGTCGATGTGTTACTCAGTGTCAGCTCCTCTCATGTTAGAGCAAAATAGAAAATAGGCGGATTTTCTGGAGTCGATGGTATTTTTTGTGCAATGGTGCTGTCACCGAACAGTGGAATTCTCTTAAACTGCAGCGAAATTGTAATAAATCATAATAAAATATAGTAATTTCAGCGAAATCTGATTCTGCATGATTAACTATATTTCATACCAATTTCGCATACACAGATTCAAATACATGTATCTACAGATATTATTTATAAGATCTATATAATTCAGCTAAGACTTCTGTACAACTTTCTGGTGTCGTTCAAAATAAGATGAACATCAAAATTTGTCTTTTCATTCATATTACGGTTTTTATAGCTTGTATAACTATTTTATAACCATTATAACTTCATATTCATTAAGTAATTTGCGCTGTTGATTTCAATATTTTTGATTTCAAATGAATTTGTCACCGCAATTTTGTCACCACAAAACTTGGGCCCAGGCAGCAAGTTTTTGACTTTAATCACATTTTCATGTAAAACGCCCCAAACATTATGGCAAATTAGAATTCACTGCCGAATCCCTGTTTTGCAATGAATGCAAAACAGCAGCGAAAATTTGGCAAAACGAAAAGTTAGGGCCGGGCCACACGAGAAGCTTCTTCGAGTATATTTATCCTAGCAATCGATTCAAATTTTTCAAATGTATGTCTTATGGAAACTCACAAACGAGTCAAGCTTTTATTAAAGAGCAAAGAGCAGCTTGGTGAGTTTTTTTATGAGTTTCATAAGGAATATATTGGTAAACATGGTTTGTAAGGCTAAACCAGCTAAAAAAAGCTTCCCGTGTGGTTATGCCCTTAAATTATTTTCCCTGAGGAACCCTGCTTTGCACCTCCTCTTTTCAAGCCAATCCCTAACTTGACATGCTTTTCATTTCCATCCTATTTCTATTTCTAAACATGGCTGACCTCCAAGAGTAAAATGTTATAGATTTTCTGATAGCATGAGGGCCTGGCCACGTGAGAATCTTCCATCTCCCCTCTCTTTTGCTATCGCTAATGACCAATCTGGAATCACAATTAAGACGGAAGACTTTTGACGTCATTTGAGTTTGCGACGTTGCCATAACGTACTTTATTCAAAAGGGGCATTTCAACCTCCATCTCCCCTCTCTTTTGCTATCACTAATGACCAATCTGGAATCACAATTAAGACGGAAGACTTTTGACGTCATTTGTGTGTGCGACGTTGCCATAACGTACTTTATTCAAATGGGACATTTCAATCTCCATCTCCCCTCTCTTTTGCTATCGCTAATGACCAATCTGGAATCACAATTAAGACGTACATGTACATGCCTTAGACATAATATACAACAAACTGACATCGTCTTTTGTTGTCTTATGATTTTGCGACGTTGCCAAAAACGTACCAATCCTAGATAGAAATGCGTTATCATTGAATGCATACGCCTTACATATACAATTAAACGACGTCTTCCTTTCACGTCATACATGTATGATTTCGCGACGTTACATAAGCGAACTTAGTCCAGCAAATTTATAAATTCATGTTATCCACCATCTCCCCTCTCTTTTGCTATCACTAATGACCAATCTGGAATCACAATTAAGACGGAAGACAAGCAACTATAATGCGTCCGCTTGGGTTGACCAATTGGGGAAGAGCACATCACGAAAGGTTCCTCATAAAAAGGTGTTCCTCTTCGAATTTTATCACGGAGTGTTCATTTTAAAAGGTGTTTCTCTTCTATTTCGACATAGTTTACCACTTTCACTTATTTTCTAGTTGCAATAAATTGAATATCGACCGTTTGATATATTGTGTGTTTTATATTTCATAACCAGTACCACTATTTTTCACGGAAGTTGTTCGCATGATGGTTTTGGAGTTGCAGTTCAGTGCATATATTTACAAGACATAGATATGTTTAGGAAATAATTTTGAAATCCGGTGAGCTAGGTTCAACACCCCTTGTGGTGCTATTTATTAGATAGTTTTCATCGACTTCATGCTTACAAAAACACTTTTTTGAAGAAATGGGTCGCAGGGTGCCCTTCCTCGGAGACTAGATTGGTGGTTGGGTGTGTTCCCCGGCCACTTAAGTCTTTAACCTTCTCTATGTTGTCTCGCCCTGTATCATTGAACAATTGGGGTTAACGTCTTATTCGAATTGACAGATCGACAACTGCTTATTGATAGATCAGCAACGAATGTGAGATAGGATGGTTTTCAGCCAATTGTTATGTGATGATTTTACTAAATTATGCTCCTTTTGTTGGCCCAAACGTACGTTTCACTTTCGCATATGACGTGAAAACGTAGCAATGATTTGTTGCAAAAACTTCACGTTAAAAGCATCTAAAATGAGTACAGTTTACTATATAAACGATTTCACTAGAGATTTAAACAAAGATAGAAGAGTATATTTAATAAAAAGTACACTGAAGTCATTATGTAAACGTTTTCGCTCAACTTTGAATCCTCATTGAGGAATGGCCAAAACGTTATTCGAATGGACTTATCGACAAAGGATGTGTGATCAGATGCCATTTTGTATTTGTAAAATCGATGTTTGACTATTGATTCTGTCTTTGTTCTTGAAAGATGGTGTGACCATATTGAGTATATCCCATAGATTTAAGTTCGTTGTTTCTTAATAAAAGATGCTTTGCACAAACTATGACATTGCATGGTCATTTCAATTATCAGATGAAAAGTTCGTGCAGTCAATTTTCATTTCTCTAATCGATTCGAGGAGAGACTCATGGTGCGGTAAGACTCACTTGCGATCGCTGCGATTTTCATATCGGCGTATATTCTTTTGATTCCCCATTTATCTTGTGAGCCTGACTCCATCATTGTTTTCTTATTTCTAAAATGGTAACATCAACAGAATTATTTTGAAATCATCTAACAACCTTAGATTCATCCTTACTTACGAAAAACATCAGAGCTAGTGCTTTTAAAATCATCTCTTAGCTTTCGGTCTTTAATTTTCTTCCCATTTTTTCTGCTATTCCACTGCGGATTTTCGTGTATTTTGTTTAATTCTCACACCAAAAGAATGACTTTGAAATCATCAAACATTCATACTTCCAACCTTGCTTATAACCAACAACAACGCAGGGGCTTTCAACGTAGACACCTCTACGTTTCTGTCTGTATTTTGCTGGTTGCTGCTTTAAGGCTGTTGATCCTTTTCTTCTAAATTATTTTCTATTTTTAAAAGCTCAGCTTCAAAGAATGACTTTGAAATACCCTAACGTCCCTGTACCCATTCGTCACTCGGAATCTTGATTAACTTTGACTCCAGCCAGGGGTTAAAGCTGTTTGATGTATCTTTTGGCGAAACCAAGTAATATATTAGTCATGAGCAAGACTTGTTGCAATGTCTAAATAGCTAAAGGTTAATCGGGCTAAAAATGGAGAAGAGTCGTAATTAGGATATATCAACACATGTGATATAAACTTTCTGTGGAAAATTTGTTATCAGTCATCACATTTCTGGAGGTATTTAGAACAATTATGTGCATCCAGATTCAAAAATTGATGCAAGTTATTTTAACGCCACTCAACAGACGTCGAGAGGACGTTTGTTTGGGTCCAAATAATAATTTACTGGACTTCTGCTTTCGTGGACACAGAAAGGATGCTGGTCTAAGATATAATGTCGTTAGGTCCAAAGGTGAACGTTCTGTCGACGTCACATCCAAATGCGACGTACTGTTCTATGGCTCATTTGAGTAAAAACTGAAGGAATATATTATATATTGGAAATTTAGTAAAATCTGTTGTTGATAGTGTGTTTGACAAGCACTTGATGTGGTCACGTCGAAAAACTACGAAAAAAAAAAACATTATTATTCTTATATCACTAATTCCGAAAGCTCCTGCCAACACTATAACATGCATATGAATCTTAATCAAAATGACTAATTTCCCAAAATCTACTCGCCCAGATCTGATGACGATAGCAATCCGAGACCAAGCCGGTATTTTATGTAGACGAAATGTCTCTACATATAAATGCCGATGTTTGGCAACAAATGACTAGGAAATACAACGGTTTACGAGGAAACAACAACCAAATTGTTTCATCGATTGCTGTTAAGTATGGGGCTATTTGTCACCGGAAATAATCAAGGGAAATAGTAGATAGTTCTCAACCCACTGAATAATCATATGTCGGGGTCAACATATATTTGGATGGGTCGCCTTTCTCTTCGATAATTGATATCTTCGAAAATTAACCAGGACATTCGTTCTTTCTCTACTCAAACGTACTTAATCCTTTCTTTATAGTCGGTGTGGACTTGTGATTCTAAAAGAGCAATTAACATTTTGTTTGTAGCGGAAATCAAAATGAAGGCTATAATTTATTTATTATCTATCAGAAATTACAAGGAAATACAGCAGTTAACGAAGACACGGCAGGAGTACCCAACGGGCCAGTTTTTAAATAGTGTATAATTTTACTTCATCTGGCATGAAATGAACTCTTAACTTCTTTAAACATGATTATTATTATTAGTTATGGAATGATTTTATTCTTAATTCGCCAGCCAGGAACAGAGAAAATATTGTGCCAGCATCTTTGCAACAGAACTGCCAGCAGAATAAATCATTCACATACTGAAACGTTACTTTTCGGTATTGAATAACAAACTACTTTTTGTGCTGTGTTATATAAATCTAATATAGACAAGTGAATCTCAGTTATATTTATATGCATTAATGTCATTTATATTTGAAACCGAACATTGTTTATGCTATTAGAAACATATTTTATATTAAGTTTAATTCTTGTAAAATGCCAGGAAAATACAGATAATGTGGTATGCTATATTTTATCTATTCTGTTCCATGAAAATGCCAGCAAGATAGAAATTTGAAAAGAATAGAAAATTCACAGAATAAATCGCTGGGTACTCCTGACACGGCAACCAAATTGTTTAATCGATTGTGTACTAGTCTATTTGTCACCGGAAATAATCCAGAGGAAATAGTTCCCTCTGAATATCCACAGAATGAGGTCAAATATAATGAGAATGATCTACTTTTATTGTAATATTTGAGATATCTTCTGGGTTCATAAGACTTAACGAAAGCGAAGCAGGACTACCTAAATTCTTTATACCATAGACTAAAAAATCTTTGAGATTTTGTCCGTAACCGTTTACACACAAAAATAGCTCGTCCGTGCCCTGTCGCATTCGGATGTGACGTCGAAAATGCACTCTTCTTTTGCATCTAGTCCTGTGTGGTTTCCCACTAAAAATGGGTCCCGTGGGAAATGCTTGTTAAATCTTATTATTATATATTTTCTGAAAGGTATATGTATGTAGATTATTTTTACATATGTTGCCAATTTTTATTCCGACATTTAGTTGGTAAATATTACGATGACCGAAAGGTGGTATTTTCCTGTTAGGAGCTGTACATTATTTGTTATACCATCATATTTACGCATGTTATTACTAGTAGCATTACTAAATTAATGATGAATATATTTCTCGGTATCGAGCTGATCTAGTAAAATAATAATTATAAACTGAATTACGCGTTACGATGGCCGATAGGTGAAATATTTGATAAAGTGAGTCTCATATATATTACTTGTCAAA